>JAIFHY010000229.1:0-42877 GCA_022264835.1 Melampsora americana | reverse complement strand
AATTGACACCAACACTCTCTGAATCTTCTGATGGGTCTGAATCAGAGGCCGAAACGGACCATGATATTCCATCGAAATTACTTCCAATATAGTGATTCAGCTCTTGAATCAATCAAGTGGTAATAATTTTTAGAAAGTTATGTTACACTCCTCTGCATTCAAACAACGGCTTGAGAGTTTCCCATCTAGTCCATACCTGAGATTTCAAATCCCCTTAAAATGATCTAAGATCTAAGCTCAATCATAACTCGTACAAATTTTTCCTTAATTTTGAATCCCCTAGATGTCCTACTCGAACCAGCTGTTAATGCTTAGATGGATACAAAAGAAGGGTTGGAAGATTCTTACGAGGTCCGTGCCTAAGATTGCAAATCCTTTGGAAGATGATGTGTGTAGAGTACAAGCTCAATCACAATTCGCACAGGATTTTACCTCAGTTTTCTATACCTCAGCACTTGCTAATTCACCCAACCCACTTGACAAGGTTTGAATCACGGTAAGTAAACATGAGTAGCGGGATCAGCTGTGGTGTATAGATTTTCATCACCAATTTTTCCCACTTGAGATTGCCTACTAAGCATTTTTGATGATGTTCGGATTGACCGTAATCACCTCAGCGTCTACCTTACATTTTAGCTCACCTTCTGAGTGAAATGGTGGCTTAGCTACTGCCACATCTGTGGTATATAATCTCCCTTCTGCTGGGCTCAAAATCCCCAACTCAAACCACTTGTTCTCATCCTGTTCAAGCCCTTCGAGCTACACTTCTTCCACAGTCTGCTTCTCTTACTATCAACTCAATCTTGAATACCCCCTTAGCCTTTCTCAAACAACTTTCAATCAATCATGCTCAACTCAATTGATTTAGATATTCATCCAATTCCTGGAAAAGACCTAATTGAGATTGAAAAAGACTACCAAATCATCAAAGAGATCGATACAGGTGGATTCTCTATAGTTTTCAAAGCTTTTTCATACTTTGTCAATGATCTCTGTGCTCTCAAAGTTATCTCAAAGTTTGATCGATCAGGAAACAATAAACAACCTTTTATTGCGAAAGAAATCAGAATCTTACAAGAACTTAATCATCCGATGATTATTCGACTTTTAAGTTATGACATCTATTCTCAATCGTCTTGTATCGTTCTTGAACTCTGCGAGAGAGGTAGTCTTGAAGAATTGGTACGACGATCTCGACTATCAGAGTATCAAATCAAGCGTTATATAGTCGACATCGCCACTGGACTAGACTATATGCATAGCCAGAATATTATTCATCGTGATCTCAAACTAGATAACATACTCTTAACTTCTGACGACTCTATCAAGATAACCGACTTTGGTTTAGCTACAGGCGTGTCTCCTCATGGTTTAGCCTCTGGTGACGTCGGTTGCCCTTGGGATAAAGCACCGGAGATGATCACCCAAGCATCATACGATAATTCGGTAGATTGGTGGTCCCTTGGGATCATTTTATTCAAGATGTTCACTGGAACTCATCCTTTTAGAGCAGGTAAGTCGTTTTCTATGATATCAAAAGATCTCTCATTATCTTTCACAATGGAATTTCCATATTAACTTCTCATTGTATTGTTTTGGAATCAATCTTCAGGTGATGGTCACGACGTAGAAACTCATATCGTCCATTCACCTTTAAAAATCCCCTCTATCGTTCCCCCCGCTGGTCGCGAAGTGATTCAAAAACTCTTAGATAAAAACCCAAATACAAGGATACGTTCTGTTAGACAGTTAAAATCATACAGTTTTTTCACCGATGTACCTTTGCGCTCTTTTTGATCATCTTTCAGTGGAAATGCTTTCTTTCTAACTCCTTATCATACCATTTGTCATCTCATAGAATCCCTCACTTGCTCCGAAGTGATCCAAAAATTCTTAGCTAGACATCCGGACAAAATGATCCGTTCTGTTAGACAGTTAGATTCCTGCAGTTTCCTTGTAGATCCACCTTTGCGCTTCCTTTGTTTGTCTTCCAAAAGAATCGCTTTCAATTTAAATGCTTGTTATACATACCATTTTTGATTTCCTTTGATTCTTATTATCTTACTTTTTACAGATATCCGTTGTTTTGCGTTTGAATTCAAACCTATCAAAATTAGATTTTATTTCATACACGTCTTTGTTGGTAATTGATCCTTTTCATTAGAAATTGGAGAGGAAACAAACATGTTGAATCTCTGGGATGATTCTTGGGATGCTTTTGGCCTAAAACAAACAAAACATGAGAGGCAATATTAGCATGATCTCTGCTTTATGGTACAACTGAATATCATCAGTTTTACAACCAAAGAACATCCATTTAAATTTTTTTCAGTTTTTTTTTCCAATGGGTTGTGGTCATCAAAAGTCCAAAGCAGTTAAGATAGGTGATATCAAGTATCGAATCTTTTCATATTTAAACACCTTTATAGTGTCCGACGTTAGCAGTCTCTTGACACTGATCACATTCAAGAATCCAATCTTGGCGCTTCACAAAGGATATCTTAAAGACAAAGTGAATCCATTCTTGGCGTTTTGTAAAGAATATCTTCCAGACAAAGTAGAATCCGATTACGAAAGACCGAAGTCAGCATCTGAATCATATCAAACGTCTGCCTCTGCTTTAGTGTATCCAATACTTTGCGGATCATGGTAAACAAGACCTGTTGAGTCCTGATGCTGAGTACGCGAATAAAGAAGTACCACAACTGGATGCATTTCTTTCACATTCATCGATGTTAAATTCTGGAAAATCGAGTCATTTATGATCCATCACAATCACTACAACGTCCACTGGGCGTACCCGTTTCGACATCTCTCTTTAAGTAAACATTAGCAAAGTGAATGTTTGGATTTGATTGGATTACAAGTGAATAGGCTAATGTTCTAGAATCAATGAGAAAAATGAACTCAACCTCGGAACATCTTCAAAGGCAACTGAAGGAAATATCAATAAACGATCTCGAGAGAAAAGGGTTGGGACGAAGAGAGTCGAACTACGTATACGCCTGTATACGTGGAACTTGTGCTGCGGATACATTAGGCGGTTTCGAATCAAACTTTCACCAGTTTGTAAAAACACCCATCAATCACCATGGAGTTGTTTCTACTCTTTTGCCTCGATCATTCACCCAATAATCAGAAAAGTGCCAGTAAGTGGATGTAAGAACAACCTTGCATCCACTATCAAGACCACCTGGTTCTGAGAGTGAAATGGTCACAGTGAGCTCTTTGATTGCATATCATAAACCTACACCCCTACAATTTACAATTAAGGGATTTTTTTTGATGGTTTTCACCGTAAGATAATTTAATTCGGAACCCCTTATCAATCTCAACTTTCAAGACCTTTGAAAATCCTCTTGTTGACAAAAAGACGAAAGAAACCCTTCTTGATGGAAAAACAATCATCAGAACCTTTTAACTCGAGAGATCAACCTGTCCAAGGCTCTGATTCGTCTCATCAACCTCACAATGAAGGATCTAAGCAAGACAAGTTTATGAAATGAGTCCAATCCTACCTCATCTTATGGAGTTTACTGATTTCACTCTTATCTAACAATTTATATGTATGATCGATGAAAACCTTTGAAAAATTCAATATAGAAGAGTATGATCAAAAGAAATTGTAAGTTACTTTCTAGTAAACTCATTGATTTACTTATACAGATTCATCAAGCTCATCTGACCTTGTAAAGTACATTTCAAGTATCTTAAGCCTACTAAAATTGATCTTATCACTTGACTCTACTCCAGGTGATAATGGTATGAGTTTGTTTAGATAATCCTCCTTTGGTTCAGTCTGAAGAAACAATATTTGATCATCAGAACCAGAGTCTGTAATAGAACTCTCCCAAGCGACTATGGCTCTGGATCAGAGTAGCTTTGTGACGAAGTTTTCATCACTGTCTTGAGCTGATTTCAATATCACTTGTAGAACATTTGGTATATGACACGATCAGCTGATGAGTTGAACTAATGCGGTGATAAGAGAGAGAAAGTATTCAAGTTGATGATTTAAAATTTTGAATTTTTTTTGAAACATGAACTTTCAAGGCAAACCCCCCCCAAAAAAAAATAAGATGAGAAAATCTTGATGAAATAATGGTCAAACAAAATTAAAGAGCTTTGGATTTACAAGCGTTGAGTGAGTCAACTTTTTCAATAAAAGTTCTGTACAATGTGAAAAAGAAATTTCTGTTTTTACAAAAACCAGAAGGATTTCTCACCACAATTTTTTTGATTGGCCAACAAGAAAGCTCTGTAATTCCAATTCATGGTCTGGGAGGTCTCTACCCCATGAATACCATCATGGCTTCTACACACAGAGGGTTGAAGAGGTGGATGAGGAAGGAGAGTGAGGTGAGCTCCCAAGATCTCTTCACATGGTCATTGGCTGTGTACAATCATCAAACACCGTCTATAGTGTGCCATTTGGCCAGCTGACGGCTGCCAGAAAAGCTGAGCCAAAAGAACACCTTTCCATTGACCAACGTTTGGCGGCCGGCCACCACCAAGCAAATCTGGGCTTTCAGCCATCTTTTCCAACCATCAAATGGCCAGTTCAATTGCCCCATGGTGTAGAAAAAATGAAATAGATTAGAAAATTAGGGGCATAGATTGTTGTCACCGGTATCTGCTGACGTTAATTTGTTTTGGACCTCTCTAATTTTTATTTATTTTTTATTTATAGATTTTTTTATACAGCTATTCTAGGAATTAATGTCATGTACCAATTTTTTTATTTCGTTTTTCTTCAAGGTTCACGTCAAATAAGAGCAAATACAGCCCTGTATCAGCTGTGGTATGGACCCAACTGAACAAGAAACTTCTAATACAGGGCTGTATTGTACGTATTTTAGCTCAAATCTCTGTGAATCCTCGACAAAAACAAAAAAGATAATTTTTGAGCAAGACACGAATTTCTAGAATAGCTGTATTTTTTTTTCTGAATTGTTAATGATCACAATTCACTCAAAAACTTATGAAATTTAAATAATCAGTAAGGTGTGTCTAAACGTCCCTTAGGGTACAATAGTGGGTTTCAAGTCAAATTAATTTTGTGAAAATCATAAAAAACAGACAAGGTTTCCAGCAGTGAATTGTTAAAAACTTGTCCAATCTCATAAAAAAATGCTGCAAAATATGCAAGTTTAAACAGAGCAAGCTGATCAGTTTGTGTATTCAGACAGTGCAGAACCAGATGATCAATGATTTGCAAAGCTCAATTTGACTTTAAACCTTTTGTTTTCATTTGTTGGATTTTTACACAAATATACAGGTTCATGAATTCAGGACACCTAAAAAGTTGTCCCATTTTAAAATTTATGGTAAATGTTACTTGGACAAGTTGTTGTACTACAAAATACTCTAAAAAGATTGACTTGAAACCCCCTAATACCAAGGGATGGTAATTTCAATATAATCCTAACCTAACACCCTCCTCCCTGGGGTGGACATCAGACAACAGATAAATCAAAGCAAAAAAGTGCTGAACAACTTTAACTCAACAACTCAAACAAAATACTAAAATATGTACCCTTAAAGTAAAATATTGCACCTTGGCAATGACTCTCAATAAAATTCTTCCTTTTTTTCAAAAAAAAAAAAAAAAACAACCTAAAAGGGTGAAGAGGGAGGACAGAAAAATCTGATAACAAATAAAATGAGAAAAAGATTTGTAAGTGGATGGTAAAGAAGATTTGTAATGAGACAGTAAAGAAGAAGTGATAACTTTAGATGACTTCAAACACTTCTTCATATAAAAAGAATCCTACCTGTTGTAGCATAAACTTAAAGCCCTGTTTGTTTTTAACATTCCTCTTTGTTGATAAGGAGTGGCCAAGAACAAGTGATCCAGTCACCTCTGCTGTCTGGTGAAAAAGCTGTCTACTGAGCATACCAAATTTCAGAAGTATGACTGTATAATTAGTCAAGTTCAGCTTCTCATGTAAAAAACAATTTCACAATGTGCCTCAATTTCACACTGTCTACACAAAACGAGGTAAAGCACCCTTTCCATGGCTTATGACTGAATCCCAAGTTTTGGTATGAGAATTGTGAAATGTTTGGTTTGAGAGAAACTTTTGAGGCTTTGAAACTCATAGAGTCTTGCTTGTGAGGCAAGACTTAGAACTGTGTTCATTTTAAAAAGTAGTACAATCTTTTTAAGCTTAGCATGATGAACCACCACCAACCTCTTGGATGATACTAAGGGGTGTCAAGTTCACTTTTTTACAACGAAAAAAAGTATAAAACGACTAAGTTTTTATGTTTTAACGTTAAAAAAACTTAGCCGTGTTCATAAAAAAGAGTTGTTCACCATGATTGAGGCTTTTGTAGACTCTTGCCTCGATCATCCACCCAGAATGAGAAAGGGCCGGGAAGAGGATGCAAGGATTTACTTGCATCCACTATTGAGCCCACCTGGTCCCAAGGGTGAACCGGTCAAGGTGGGGCCTCTGATTGTGTATGGTAAACTTAGCTGTCTACGTTTTACGCAAACGGGACATAAATCTTCTCCCATTTGCATAAAATTTGTGTAAATTTATGCTACAGCGGGAGAAATATTTTACGGTAAAAACCGTAAAAAAGCTCAAACTTGACACCCCCTACTGTTTACCACTACATTTTTACTGATCTATGGTTAATAACCATTTCTGATTATAATTATCTATTTTTAGCCTTAGCAAATCTTAGACTTAAGATGAATGTTTATACATTTACAGTACTCAAAGCTACTATGTACGTGTACGTACATAGTTTTTCTTTTTTTTTTTGGCGGGGAAAAAAAAAGTATGTTTGGGTCAAAAACTATGTAGCTTTGAGGACCCCAACATACTTTTCCCGACCTCGGCATCCTTCTACACATACTTTCCCCCATCTTTCATGCCTCGTGCTGGCCTAAGGCAGGAGGTCACACTGGAGCTTGCCAAAGCTTCAGCTCTCGTCTTACGTGTCTTCCATTCCACCGCTCAACCACCACCTTATCTTGGATTATACACTTACCTTCATTTCGAATTGAACCGAACCGCCGCTTCGATCTTGATGGACGACTCTGAAGAAACATTCATTTTCTCTTTGCTCTCACTCCTTCAAGCTTTCATGGATTTCCTCAAAGTCAGCTGCGAATACGAACCTTTCATCCTGGCTCAGCAAGCTATTCATCAGCACGCTTACAAGATCGCTATCGCAATCGGTGAAGGATTTGATATCCTCGCTCATCTCCGTTATGTTGAACCGAGAACCCACAACCGCCTCGCACTCTTCCAAAATCTAAAATTCGGGGGAGTCTTCAATGGAAACGATCGCAATTTCCTCCGACACGTAAGACTCCTTTTTTTGCTGATGAAATTCTGATGTTCGTGTGTTCATGTGGCCCATACAACTCTACCAGGCTCGGATGTCGAAACAAAACTTTTACCGATTGGCCGACCTCATTCGTCAAGATTTAGTATTTCAAAACAAGTCACCCCTGACTCAATCGCCAGTTGAATGGCAGTTGCTGGTCACGTTATGCCGGCTGGGTCTTAGTGGGAACGGCGGTAGCGCTTATATGGTAGGGCAGCTTTTTGGTTTCAGTGGTAGGTGCCTTGCTAGTCCTCTTTTTCAGTGTTTGAATCTTTACTGACTCTTGGTGGCCTTAGAAGGATCGGTGCACAATTTTGTGCATTGGTGCTTTGAGGCCATTTTAAGATTAGAAAACGAGTATGTTTACTGGCCTAATCAAGAAGAAAGAAATCAAATCAAGAGTCATTTTGGAAGCAGGTCATTTTTTAAGGACTGTGTAGGTTGTATAGATGGGACGCTTATTCCTCTCTCTTATGCCCCGGGTAAGAACCCTGAGGATTTCTGGACTCGCAAGCACATATATGCCCTCAACTCTTTGTTGGTTAGTGTTGGAGAAACGATTCGAGAAAGCACATACAAAGCTTTTGAAGATGAAGATGTGCAGATGATGAATGTAGAAGAAGAGAACTATTCATTAATAGTTCCAACTAAGAGAAAAGGAGAAAGTACTTACAGGATAAGCACTCGGAGAAAAGTCCATAGTAAGACTAATGGAGGAATAGTAATGAACTGTTATGAGAGAAGAAATGGTGGACATACCCATGAATACGTTCGCCTATAAATGAGGCCGTATTCGATATCATGTAGATAGTTCTTGATCTTTATCTTATTATCGTTATAAATATTATAGAATAACCATCATCGCTTTAATACATTATCAGTACCAATTGTACTCAAACAAATCAACCAAAACAGTTTAAAACCCAACCCAACAATAGAATGGAAAAAACAACCGATAACCAGACTAGCCACCGAAGACTCTTACTCACTGACAAAAATTATTTTGTCTGGGAAGTAATGATGAGTGGCGAACTCGATAACATCAACTGCCTGGACTATGTTCTAGGAGTCGATAAAGAAGAAGATAAAAAGGAAGAAAGAGCGAAGAAGTCAGCCACCCTAATCACCAGGTATTTAGACGAAGAAATAGGCACTATTGCAAGTGAATTAGGAAAGGAAGAAAGAAGAGACGGAAAAGCGATATGGGACATACTAAAAAGAAAGTATGCAGATGATAATCAGCAAGCCCAGGTGATGGCCTTCACCGAGTTTGACCGAATCGACTTCAGCAACATAAAGGATTTCACGAAGGAAATCAAGATGGCGATAAGTCGTATCCGGTCATCCGGTTTCGAACTAGGCTCGCAGGCACTTGCGGTTATGGTCTTAGGAAAACTTCCTAAGTCGTTCGAGTCGTTCATTCGAGTTGTCACTCATGACGACAAGAAGCTTGAAGTGGAAGACGTCATAAGAAAGCTAGAGAAAGACGACCTACAATTTCGAGTAGGCCATAAAGAAGAAAAGAAAGGTGTCGCGTTCACAAATGAACGGACAGATAGCAGACCAGAAACAAGAACATGTTACAACTGTAACAAAGCTGGTCACTTAGCTAGGGATTGCAGAGTGAAAACAAACCCAGGAGGCAGTCGTTTCCAACCGCAGAGAAACAGATCGAATGCTCACATTGCAAACCAATTTGATGACGAAGAACCGATTGCATTAGTAGCAACTGTAGAGGAGCAAATAAGCGCTCTGTTTGGATCAGAAAACAAGAAAGAGACAATCTTAGACTCAGGAGCAAGCGAACATATGTTCACAAGGAAGGAAGATTTCAAAAATTATCGAGAGAGTACTGGAAAAGTACAAACGGGAGAAGAAAACACAAAGATAGAAGTGGTCGGAGAAGGTGAAGTAGTAAGATACTATAAAGGAAAGGAGGTAGTGTTTAAAAACTGCTTACATGTTCCCCGACTCCCTTATAATCTCATTTCGCTAACTGCTTTATGGAGCAATAAAGCAACACTTGAGAAGTTGAGCAATGACAGATTTGCAGTCATTAAGAATAAGAATACAGTCTTTGAAGGAAGAATCAAGAATAAGCTTTTGCTTACAGAACTAGAAGAACAAGAAGAAACCGCTCAAGTAAGTGAACACGAAAGATTGGGACATGCCGGGAAAGCAAATGGATGCGAGGCATGTCAATTAGGAAAAGCAACAAGACCAACCTTCAATCACAAGATACCCCGAACCGAGAACATACTTGAAGAGTTGTCGGTAGATCTGATGGGACCCATAACTCCAGTATCACTCGGAGGAGCTAGATATGTTTTGGTAGTAGTAGATAGTGCTACCCGATATGTTTGGGTGAGTTCTCTCGAGTCCAAAAGGGGTGCTATTGAAGCTATCATTGAGATTGTTAAGCAGGCAGAAAGCCAACATGAGGCACGAGTAAAAAGGATCATTAGCGATGGAGGTAAAGAATTTGTAAATAGACAATTGAAAGAGTGGTGCTCAACTAGAGGAATTCAAACCATCGTTACCACCCCCGTACACCCCACAGCATAATGGCATGCCTGAGAGAAACAACAGATCGCTGATGGACAAAGTCAGGACTTTCATAGCGGAAACAGGAGCCAGCAAGGAGCTCTGGGCAGAAATGATCAACACAGCAGCGTACCTCCGGAATCGTGTTACAGGTGATAACAACAAGACTAGCAGTTTTGAAAGACTGTACGGAAGAGCACCAAGTACAAAACATATAAAGAGATTCGGATGCCGAGCTTATGTAACTACCACCAGTTACACAAAGAAGTTGGACATGAGAGCAAAGAAAGGAATTATGATAGGATACAAACAAGAGTTTGGAGTTTATCGTATCTATCTAGAAGAAGAAAACAAAGTAGTTAGATCAAGAGATGTACGGTTTGATGAAGACTACTTACCAATGAAAGAGTCAAAAAGAAACGACCAAAACATACCAGAATGTGATTGAAGATAGCTTGGACGAGATTGAAATTGAAAGTGTATCAAATGAAGAAACGGAAACACCACCTGGAAGCCCACCAAGAACCCCAATATATCAAGAAGATGAATCAACAACCCCTCTAGGTACCCCTCCAATATTAAGAATTGAGAGAGCAACAGCTATAGAAGATAACAGCAACAGTCAAAACTTTCAAGCAAATGAGGGGGCGAGTGTGAAGAAGCCAGGATATGATTGGGAGATAAGAGAGAGAGCACCTAAAGACATTAGCTCGAAAGTTACAGAAGACAATATTATTTCAGAAAACGTACAAGAAGACAAGCACATGTGTCAGAAGTGATCGGACTCAAGAAGAATCACAAGACTTGATACATATTGCATTGAATAACTTTGTACAAGAAATAGAAGTTCACCAAATGATTATGAACAGGCAAAGAAGAGCCAGACTGGAATCTATGGAAGAAAGCTATAATGAAGAACTTGACTCAATAGTAGACAAGGAGTTTTCAAAGTTTGTGAAAGGAGGAATGTACCAGCGGAGAAGACGCTCATCAACACTAGATGGGTATTGAACAAAAAGTTCAATGAACATGGAAAGCTTACCAGACGAAAAGCTAGATGTGTAGCTCGAGGATTCAAGCAAAAACAAGGAATAGACTACGAAGAAACATTCTCACCAACAGGAAGAATGACCACATTGAGGGTGGTGGTAAATCATGGAGTACAACGGAGGAAACCGGTGAGACAATGTGATTTTGTCACAGCATATCTAAATTCAGACTTACATGAAGAAGAAACAGTATACATTGAGTTACCCAAAGGCTTTATAGAATGGCTGATAGAGACGAAACCTGAGTTGTACAATGACCCAAGAATACAGGCATTGATACAAGACCCAAAGAAATTCGTGATTAAATTAAAGAAGGCTTTATACGGACTAAACAAGCAGCAAGAAGTTGGTATAACACATTGCAAGCATGGCTCATCAGACAAGGTTTCAAAATAAGTGAAGCAGATCCATGTCTTTTATCAAACATGATGTGATCTTATTTGTATGGGTAGATGATGTGATTTTGGTAGGAGATGGAGCAGACGGGACAATCAAAGACTTGGAGAAAGAATTTAAAATTAAGGATTTAGGAAATGCCAGTCACATATTAGGTATAAGAATAATAAGAGAAGGATTAGACAGTATAAAGATGAGTCAAGAACATTTTGTAGATGAAAATACTCAAAACTTACGGTATGGAAGACTGTAATCCAAGTGGAACACCAATGCAAAGTAATATAGGTTGGAAAACGCAACGGACGAAGAATATGAAGAGTTTAAAAGACAAGACTTAGATTACAGATCAGCAATAGGAACATTGAGTTATCTCGCACAAAGCACAAGGCCAGACATAATATATGCAGTCGGAACATTGTCACAGTTTCTAGTGAACCTAATATGGACCATTGGAACGCATTCAATTGAGTGTTAAGATACTTGAAAGGAACAAAAGAGTTGGGGATAACATATGAACACAGTAACGAGGAACTGAAAGGATACTCAGACTCAAGTTGGGCAGAAGAGATAATCAAAAATCATGCTCAGGGTATGTATTCATTCAAGGAAATGGTTGCGGTAAGTTGGAGAAGTAAACGTCTTGGAGCAGTAAGTGTTTCAATCAACAGAAGCAGAGTTCAGATGCCTATTAGCTGCATTTCAAGAAGCTAAATGGTTAAGTTTACTCAACAGTGAAATAGAACATAGTAGTCAAAACATCGTGACGGTATATAGTGATAACGAAGGAGCTATAAAAAGGTCAAAGAATCCAGTATATCATTCAAGAACAAAACACATAGATGTTCATTATAATTATGTGAAGGATTTTAGTAAACAATAAAGAAATAGATCTAAGATACATATCCACAACAAAGATGGTAGCGGATATAACAACTAAGGCATTAGACCGAGTCAAACATCAAAGATTCCAAAAGGCAATGGGTATGATGAAGAAGAAAATCATACAGCAAACATTGCATGTGCTCAGTACGAATCGAGGGGGCGTGTTGGAGAAACGATTCGAGAAAGCACATACAAAGCTTTTGAAGATGAAGATGTGCAGATGATGAATGTAGAAGAAGAGAACTATTCATTAATAGTTCCAACTAAGAGAAAAGGAGAAAGTACTTACAGGATAAGCACTCGGAGAAAAGTCCATAGTAAGACTAATGGAGGAATAGTAATGAACTGTTATGAGAGAAGAAATGGTGGACATACCCATGAATACGTTCGCCTATAAATGAGGCCGTATTCGATATCATGTAGATAGTTCTTGATCTTTATCTTATTATCATTATAAATATTATAGAATAACCATCATCGCTTTAATAGTTAGTGATCACCACGGTCGGATAATTTACGCTAAGCATGGGTGGTGTGGTAGTGCGCATGACCAACGGGTCTATAACTCCACTCATGTAAGTCATCTTTTTTAGAGTTGAGTTATAATGCCCATTGATCAGTTTGAATTACGTAGCTTTCCAAAAATTTAGACCTCTGTTTTGGCGATAACGAATACCTTCTGGCCGACTCGGGATATACTTGTTCAAAGAACATCATTCCGACGTTCAAAAGCCCTCGATTTCAAAGTTTAGATTCTCTGAAAAAGGATTTCAACCGGGCTCTCAGCGAACAAAGAGTCATCAGCGAGCATAGTAACGGGCAGCTCAAACTGCGATTTCAATCCTTGCAAGACTTACGAATTCTTATAAACAACACCCTGTCGGCCACACGAGCAACCAATGGATTCAGGTGTGCTGTATACTGCACAATTTCACTATCAAATTTAAAGACTCGTGGATTCCTGAAGGTCCTCCAACCCAAGAAGAAGCAATTGGCCCCGGTGACGACGAGCTGTTAGTTCCAGCAAGAAACGTCGGCTCGCTCAGAAGAAACAGCCTGTTGCAGCAATTTAGGTTATATCGTGAAAATCAAAATTGACTTGTGTTCGACTTGACTTCATTTCCCTTTTTCAATTTTCCTTTCTTTTCTTATAAATTGTGAGCTTCAAAGTGTGTATCTTATAAACATGTGAACGCCTTTGTGCTCTGTGAAGAAATGAAATCACACAACAATTGATTTTTTTACCAAAAAAAGACCCAATGATGGGTTTCAGTATTACAGTTGCTCATCCGCATGAACCACTTGCTTTAAGACTCACGAGTGTTTTATTACTTGGACTCGCTAGAGTCTATGGTCAAGTGACAAAACTTTTCTTAAAACTTTTCTTAAAACTTTTATTTCAAATTTGAGATGTAATCAATTTAATCATCTTTACTAATCTCTTGATTCTCTTTTTTTTCAAGCATTGCTCTTCAATCGTTCAATTTATGTCACATTTGGCATTCTGAAATGGGAACATCGTTTTTGCATTTCACAAGTTGAAGAAGAAGCTAATCGAGGACCAGTAAATTACAAGAGTTTTTTTTTAAAGATCACGGTTGGTTTTAAATGAGGATAACGAGAGACATTGAGTATCACAATTTGTAAGAAAAAAAACACAATATTTTAAAACTAGAGTCACTTGAGAAACCATTAACTCGCACGAGCACTTTGACCCGATCAAGTATCCTTTTGCAATCCTTCAATCACAGAGTCCGCCATCCGCTCTGCCTCCGCGTAAGGGATATTCACCGCCGCCAATTTGGTTATGATATCAATCCTTTCACGAGCCAATTCCAGTTTGGACATTCCCCGCCCCGCGATTGTGCACTTCTAATGCCTTACGCTCCTGAGCCAGCTCTCGATCTAATTTCATGAGTTCAAGCTCATCTTGCTTCGCTTTCTTGGCTTTTCTCCTTGCAACGGCCTCGGGAGTTAGATCGTCATCTTCCAAAAGCCGTTTATCATTTGATTTATCTACACCAAATCGTGCGCCTAATAAGTTGACCATGCCCTCTGAAGCACCTGCAACCTTTTCGATCATAAGCCGTTGGTTCTCATTAGCCGACTTATTATTTCGTTCATCTCTTTGATATCAGATTGACTCGGTAAGGAAGTTTGGATGGATTTGAGGAAAGAAGATGAGCTCGATGTTCGTCTGGAAATGTTGTTGGTCGATTGGTTGCTGGTTTGGCTTGCAGGTGGGTTGGACGTCGGATTACTATGTAATCCGGGTCTACCTTCGATTTGTGATTGAGCTTGAGCCAAGTGTGGTCCCTGGTGAGAGACCGAATACCTAGTGCGGTCTTCAGGATTGGGTAAGATATTGTCCAAGGTGTAAGGTAAAGACTCTTCGGTGTGATCGAACGATTGGGACGGATCCCAACCGTTGTACTGAGTTGCCAGAGCCTCGTCGCAAGGAGAGAGACGAGCTGAACCTAAGTGGGATTTGGTCGTCGACGGTGTTATGATTCCGGATTCAGCCGCGTACAGTGGTTCATTGCTGGGACGATCACCCATGACCGGGAGCAGGATATTGTAATACGGGCATTTGCTATGGAGGATAGCTGGAACAGATACCAGTAAGTCAATTACAAATTCAAAACCCAAAAAATCATTGTTGATGTACTCATGAACTCACCTTTGGTTGTCCTTGCAGTTGACGCCCGAATATCATCCTCTTTGTCGATGGTCCATTGGCCACTTGAATGCAACGCTTTGATTTCCGTTTCAGCATTCGAATTCATGAATACCCCACCGCCAGTATCGTTACGCCACACTTCGGCACCGCGGAATTTAGTTTCTAGACTATCGATCTATAGTCACAGCCCCCGGAATGTCAATAAACACAAAATGAAATGATGAATTAAAAAGAAAACCTGACCTGCTGCTTGACACCAGCCCACGTAAAACCAGTGAAACCGTTCGCGTTGAGGAACTTGCCGCATCTCTCGGCACATTCTTTCTTTTTTGGAATTCCCATTCGATATCTTGTGAAGTTGGTGGATTCCGTATCGTGGCTTTCCATACACATCCACATGACATCACCTTCCAAATCTTGATCGCCCCCACGTGAATCCTAACCATTCCACTATCAGGTCGAGCATGGTCTTTCCTTCAGAATTGGTATCTTTGTTCCACGACAGTTGTTTGCGAATGGAAATCGAGTCATCTTGATCAAGAGAGGATTCATCGTTGGTCATTGAGGTCGAAGCTGATGTACTCTTGGGAAGCTTCTTCGTCGTTTTTTTTGAAATGCGAGAACCACGAGTTTTCTTAGCCTTGGTTTCTGGTTGCGCCATTGATTCAAGAGTTGAGGAAGGTATAGGTAAAGGCCCAGCAGGAGTAGATGAAGTCGGCTGAAGAGACTGAGAAGCTGGGTATGTAAAGAGTAACGGAGAAGGAGAAGAAATGAAAGGATGGGGTTGTGCAGGATATGTTGAGATAAGCTGGAGTTGTGGGACGGGAGTTGATATGGGCTGAGAAAGACCCCAAACTACATCCGTTGTCTTGACGGGAGTTGCTGGGGGGTTTTGCGACGTAATCGGAGGGTTCGTGGAGTTAATCAGAGGGTTCGTCAACTCAATTGGTAGGTTCGTCGACTCAATTGGTGGGTTTGATGAGTTGATTGGGGGGTTTGGTGTTGGGGGAGGTTGATCGGGCATCGTAGGTGTGTAGGTTAGGAGGTTATAACACTGGGAATATGATCGGGTATGGTGGGTGTGAAGGTTGGGTGGTTAATTACGGCTGGGAATGTGGGTGCAGTTGAAGGTTTGGCCGATGCCGATGTATACTTTTGCCGGCCATGCATAGTTTTCAAAAAGTGCCAAAAAACTATGTATGTGTACATATGTACACGTACATAGTAGCTTTGAGTACCGTAATTTTGTGTTAGGTAAGCTTATCCATTTTCCCTTCCAATCTCTTGCATACAATCTGCAATCTTTCTTTTTCACTCACATGATTCATACTGATCTTCAAACCAAAAAAACCTCAATCAAATCTTTAAAATTTCAAAATCTATGTAACCCTTCAACCCCAAAGGTTCTTGATCACAAATTGTCTAGAGGAGAAAGATCTGGATGGATTTATAAAGTGGATATGTCGCCATAGAGTTTTGAAAGAGTCTGTGGGAATGAAAAATCAGATGAATAGATTCCTTGATAATCTTGACAAATTAAATCTGAGGTTCAGAGTCATCTTTTGGTCAGACTTCCTCAGTCTATGTATTCTATCCCATTAGAAATTCATCTCAGAGGGCTCGGCAAACATGCTGGTGAGGGGCTCAAGTTAAGCTTAGCCTAGCTCTTCATATGAAACAAACTGAATTCATCACTCAACTAAACACCTGATCATTCGCTCCTTCGCTACACTACAAGACAATGTGTTCACCACCGATTACGTCCAACGAGTAAAACGCTCACTTGAACATCAAGTTTTGTTATGAGCTCTTGTGAAGAACCATGACTTGATGAGCCTTGTAGGTATTGATGTAGTAGCTAGAAAGATGACGGATGGATGAGGATTGATGAAGTTGGATTTGAGAAATGAAGGATGCAGTAAAATGAATTGAGATGAGAGGTTCAGTTGGGGCATATACCCAAAGAGGAGAAAAGGATCTAAAGTCTTCTTCATCCGTTTTTTTTCCAATTCCTCTTCAACCTTTAAGAAACTCTCTTCTACTTTAGCTCTTGAATTCATTCGGTTCAAAATCAAATCAAGAACAGGACTATTCAAAAGTCAAAATTGAAAGATCAAAGATCCTGGATCTCATTGATGATGAATCAAAGTTAATTGAATGAATGAATGAATGAAAAAAGGATCTAAGAAAGTGATTGAGATGAATGAATTTGATCTTTTGAGTCTTTTTGAAAAAAGGAAATTAATGACGGATAAAAGGTGAATTGGAAAAAATGTAAATCGAATTTCAATTCCAACCAAAAACCAAAGACAACAAAATCCAACAAAAATGAAAAAATGAAAAAAGAAAAGAAGCAAAAATGAGAAGATAATGAGAAGATTAATAAAAAAACAAAGACGATTATAAGAGGGAAAAAAAATAAGAAAAGAACAAAGATTCATCAAGAAGTGAATCACTTCACATCACAACACAACAACCCGCTCCAGCAGCCTGAGGAGCATAAGGATCTTCACCTTTACCTAATGGACCCCAAACCGAAGGAACCAAATAATCACGTGTAGTTTTACAAAACCGAATCAAACTAAAATCAAAAAACCCAAAACGTATGTTAATGAGAAGTGTGAAGTGAGAAGAGAGAGAGTGAGAGAATTGAATTGAATCACTTTGAACTAGCTTCAGAAACTCGAATCCTAGGTCTTTCTAAATCTTCTCTTAATCTTTGATTATGTTCTGTTAATCTTCTTAATTTTAATTCTGACATAGATTGTCTATAATCCGAATGAAACGAAACAAAACGAAATGAAATGAAATCAAATCAAAGAAGTTAGTTTGTGAAAGAAAAAAAGTTAAGGATGAATTGGATTAAAGGTAAGTGAAGAGGAAAAGTGAAAAATTACTTTTGAGGTCTTGATAACATCTTTGAATCGTAAAAAAATCAAAAATTTGATTCTTGGGTGTTTTTGGATAAGTAGTTGATGTGAATTGTGATTGAGAAGTTTTGATGGATGTAGAATTTGGTTTTTTCGGATGGAAAGTGATGAGACTAGTAAAGTAAAGAAAGAAGACCAGTAAAGATTTAATCAAATTAAATTCAAATTCAAATTCACCCATTTAAGTTCTGGTGAAAATAAAACCACTAAATTATCTTTATGTACCCTTAAGTGCTTATGTATCTATCTAAATTCAACTCACTCATCATCATCCACATCATTCAGTTTTCAAACTGGGTTCAATTGGTAGCCAAAAACAAGAAGAAATCATTAATCCTGATTGATACTGCAACCACCAATCTCACCCCTCACTCTCTCTCTCTTTTCTTTCAACCACAGATCAAATCATCCTTAGCTTTAAGCTCAAGTTGAATGATCATTCAAAATCATCTGAACAAAAACATCTCTACAGTTTTCAATCCACTTTATCCTGTGTAATTCCAACTAGCGTGTACACTTTCAAAAGGATGAAAGATAATTATTACATAAGTACCTTTCACCCCGTCTAGGTAGTCCCGACTTTTACGTCCCGGACTACCAATGTTCGGGTTTTCATAGAGACCTCACGGCTATCAGATTCTAATTTACCTTAGAATCTGATAGTCGATTTAACATTACTTCATA
Source organism: Melampsora americana (assembly GCA_022264835.1). Lineage (NCBI taxonomy): Eukaryota > Fungi > Basidiomycota > Pucciniomycetes > Pucciniales > Melampsoraceae > Melampsora > Melampsora americana. The sequence goes on along the minus strand of JAIFHY010000229.1, from coordinate 24,365 downwards.
CTTATTTACCGAGATACTGATGATATTCCAGTATCTCGAGGTATTTATAAGTTTCTAAAAACTTGTATTTCTAACATATACCAGCCGAAATGGGCTGATGGTTTTAGTCTTAACACAAGAACTTAGAAGCTTCAACTTATTAAAAGTATGAAGTGATACTCAATCTTCTTATAATAAGAAGCTTACTCGAGGTCTCTAGAACACTCTAGAGGGTCTTTTAACTTCTTGATTCAATCAAAGGAATCAAGAAGTAATGATTTGTTTAATCTCCTTTAAACTATATATTTCTAATTGTTGGATCAATTTGATTGCATTTATGGCCTACCCTCTACTTTCCGTGTGCATATCTATCTGCACGGGTGGGTGGGATGGTTTTAAAGAATATAGTTGTAATTAAATAAAATTCTTAAGAATCAAATTATAATAGATCTTTGATTAGGAATTCTATTGATAATCAGGATCGTGGAAATGAAGTGGAGGAAAAAAGGATGAGAGAGCAATACTTTGTTCCTCATCTTTCCATTTATAATCCACTCTATAGTTTAACTTAGTCATTGCTCTCAACTGACTTGCGTACAGTAGGTCATAGTGGCATGGCATTGGTATAATTAATAAAGGGGAACTTGTCCAGTCTATAATGAAATGAGCATATTGATTTTATACCGGACCAGTCTTTCAAAGTGGATTAGAAATGCATTTACACTTCATACTGCATTACCCGGGTCCGTGGACATTGTCCACCTCTGTCGTGCCTCCTCCGGAAATCTCATATCCACTTTATCCTGTGTAATTCCAACTAGCGTGTACACTTTCAAAAGGATGAAAGATAATTATTACATAAGTACCTTTCACCCCGTCTAGGTAGTCCCGACTTTTACGTCCCGGACTACCAATGTTCGGGTTTTCATAGAGACCTCACGGCTATCAGATTCTAATTTACCTTAGAATCTGATAGTCGATTTAACATTACTTCATACTTATTTACCGAGATACTGATGATATTCCAGTATCTCGAGGTATTTATAAGTTTCTAAAAACTTGTATTTCTAACATATACCAGCCGAAATGGGCTGATGGTTTTAGTCTTAACACAAGAACTTAGAAGCTTCAACTTATTAAAAGTATGAAGTGATACTCAATCTTCTTATAATAAGAAGCTTACTCGAGGTCTCTAGAACACTCTAGAGGGTCTTTTAACTTCTTGATTCAATCAAAGGAATCAAGAAGTAATGATTTGTTTAATCTCCCTTTACTCGGCGCTGAAAGCCTGAGCCTTTAAACGAAACCCCAACTCTTTCAGACCCGCTAGCTCAATTACCCAATTTACGCTTATCATTTTATTCCATCCTATGACATTTCAATACAAATAGTAATTCTCTCGTTTCCTTCAGTTCCTCATCTGAATATGACTTAACATAGAGTTTCCAAGAACTCGACTTCCATCTTCCTCTTTCGCATATTTCAGATACCGATGATCCTAAAGCAAACTTCAGGGAAGCACCACCTACTCTAAAAGAGTGGCCTGTAATCCCTTCAAAGCCTCCTTTTACCCAAATTCTCTGGCATGTCGACATTATTAGCTGCTTTGAAAGAGGGATCCTAACTGAATTTTCTACGTAGCTAAAGAGGACATCTTTACTCCCTGTAGTGCTGGCCAGCCTTCTTCTAAGCGCCGCCATCGGGCAAAGGATGTGGTTGAGATTATCTATGTGTAGTACTTGACCTTCTCCTGGTTTTGCTGTCTTGGCTCCTTTCAAGGTTATTAAACCCCTCTCTACGTCTCCTTCTCTTATGACCTCTACGTCTTCCACTAAGATTAACTCTGAAACATTCTGTCTATCTTTTGCTATTTCCCCTAACCTTGCTAGACTCCAGAAGGTACAAAGGACCGTATCTAGTATTGCTAGGTCCTTTGAATCCCCTGTTACTAAATTCTCTACTAGGCATAATAAGTGCTTCAGATGAATCGGTTTCTTTTCTTCTGACCTCGCAATCGATGCGTCCATCTTCTTCGAGGCCAACAACATCAGCTTAATTGTTGCTTCTGAGACCTTGGGAAAGTCTTCTCTGTGGTATAAGTGCCACGCTTTCAATCCGTATAAGTACTTCTCCAAAGTCTGAGACAAAATATCTTCTTTTGATGGTCCATTGCTAGTTCTTCCGGCCCATACACAAAACTCATATATATCGTCCTCCGTCGCCGGTAAATTGAATTCTGATGATGATGATTTCTCTTTCCTACATTTCAAAAACTTTTTCACCGCTCCATTGTAACTAACTAGTGTATTCCATTTCCACCCATCTAAGATATGCTGTTGAAATTCGTTGTAATAAATTTTATTGTCTCCCCTACTGACAAATTGCGATATAGGCTTGAGCTCCTCTAATGATAGCGTCATCAGGTCCAACTAAAGGTGTCAATGGAAATTTCAATGAGTAAAGAAAAAATTTTTTGGCGATAAGGGCAGAATAGGACTGAGTGGACTATGCAGAAAGAAGTTTGACTTTACTTTCATGGGCTCCTATAAATATGAAAACTAAATACGCGTTAAGAGACATAAGGGTTTGATTAATACAATTTAAACCCTTGTCCTGTAATACATGTATCATTTGAACCTTGGTTCGCGCCCTTAAGCGTGAAGATACAGATTGTGAAACTTGTCTGAAGATTTCAAGAAATAGCCATTCAAAGATAAAGAAAGATGTTACAACATATACGACCGTATCAGGTTACCAAACCTGGAAACTGATGCTTAAGCGCATCACACGTGCGTCCTAGCACGTATTCTTGTGAGAACACTTTAGTTAGATCTGGAGGAATCGATGCCCAGACCCTATCACTTTCATTTCTTCCGTTTGAATCACCCCTGGATATCTTATCTGCCAGGTTCATCTCTGAGCTGACCCTCTTCGCGACCAAATCCATATGACTTGTAATCAGCATTTGCTGAATCTTCCGCCATTCTCTATTTACCTCGAGATCGTTAGATCTCCTATTAGATATGGCATTCTGACTCGTAGTGTTGTCAGTCCACACTATTAGAGTCTTACCGTCATAGTTTCCTTGCGACAGAATATACCACAGACCTATTCTGATTGCTACGGTTTCAAGCCATGCAATCCCTCTTTTAGATAAACCTGAGTTTTCCCAACCTTGTCTCAACTTTAGTTGGAACCAACTTTTCCCCACCAAGACACCGACTCCGTAACTAGTCGATGCGTCACCGATCCAGCCTATGTCCACCGGACTGCTGAACCGTATCAGCCTTGTATGTTCGAATTCTGAGAGCATTAGCTTCCAATGCAGTAGATCCATCTTCACGTCCTGAGGGAGTAATTGTTTTGCATGTTTGTAGACCCAACTCTTTTTCCATCTGTAGAGAGAGGTCATATAACATTTTAATTGCGGAAGAATAAGCGTCACATGTACCAAACGCCCAATCAGGACTTCAATCTCATTGAAAGTAAAAACTTTATCAGTTCTTAAAGCTTCCAGAACCTGTGACTTTCTCTGTTCGAGCTTTGCCTCAGGCAATCGTACGGTTTTTGATACTCCGTTCCAAATGAATCCAAGGAACTTCTGTTCAACCTTGAAGTCTGATACTTTCTCTGCATTCGTAATTACACCTAGTTCAAGGCTTCTAGATACTATTGCGCCCATATCCACAGAAGACTCGAATGTCTTAATGAATAGTGCGTCGTCGACCCATCGAAAGATCTCAATCACGTTGAACTCGTGCTTCATCAGTTCCTTCCAGGCATCTGCAGCTTTACCAAAGGAACCACAACCTGCCACCCCTCCGAATCCTATCCTGGTGTCCCACCAAATCATTCCGTTAGAGTCCATAATCATCGTATAGGGTTGCTGTGAAATCATTGTGGGAATTTGTCGATAGGCCTTTTCCCAATCGAAAATGGCAAGGAGCAATGGGTCATCTGAGCTCCGAAAGAATGAGGCGACCTTTGCGAAATCGTCCCAAGTGGTCTTAAAGTCCTCCGCGTCCACGAATGAATTCACTGAAGGAATATCAGGATTGTTCCGCGGATAAGATAAGTCGTTTATTGGCCTTATTGAGCCGTCGCCGTTAACCACTGCCCCTAAAGGGTTTGTCCTGAAGAAACCAACACGGCGATGGACTTCTTCATGTGTAAAAGGCCCGAAGAGTCGTCCAGCTGCTTTCTCTTTGAGCATATTCGAGGCGATCTTTTCTTTTGCTAATTCTGAAGAGGCGTGGTTTGCTGGTGTATACCACTTGCAGTCTATGAGGAAGTGATGTGGGATTCCTTGGTCGAAACCAACCTTAAACCCCTCTAAAATGTCACTATACTTGTCCAATAACTCGGCTGCTTCTAGAGCCTCTTTCCATTTTGGTATGTTCATTTCACAATGGACATCTCCCGGCCAAACTTGAGTATCTTCAGCAACATCACTTCCAGGATCATCACCTGTGCTTAAAGGAGGGGGTGATGTTAAGTAAGGCAATTCCGCAAAGATGGAAACGAGATCTGTGGGGCTATAAATTTTAGAAACACCATCGGTCATTAATTATTTGCAAAATTAAAATCATGTTCGAATTCATATATACATCACAAAGAGAGTCATGTTTATGTGAGAAGGAAACAACACGTGGAGGAGGATAATCTCCTGGTACACGGACAAGTGAACATGAAATATGCTTAGCACCTACGTGTCTTGCTTATCTTTCCCTTTTCCTCTTAGGTCTTGCACCTTTTTGTGATTAGGGTTAAAGTTCTTGCCTCTATAATTACCATATGGGGCTGTAGGTCTAAAGTTTCGCTCTTTTCTTTCATATACGTTCCTCGAAGCTCCTGAGATTGGTCTCGCGTATGAGGTCGACTGGATGCTACTGGGATACTCTGTTAACATATCCGTATAAGGATTCCTTCCATACTTTTCTCCTCCCTTCATATAAGGGTTGTCGGATGTGTTCAGATCATCTTGCGCCCTCGCATTGTAAAAAATTTCGTTGACGAGACCAACTGGTTCTAAGGACGGGTTGGGGACTTTTTGGTCTGGATTCCTGACTGCAAAGGTGGCTTTCCTAATTGTTAAGTCGTATTTAAAAGCTATCACCCAAGATCTCTGTTCCTTAAAAATCCTAATCACATTCCTCTTGTGTGCTTCCATAGCGTCGGCGAAACCCGGGAAATTGTAATCTTCTCTGAGCATAGAAGTGAAATTGTCGAAGTTTTCTCCCCATTCGAAACGAGATTGAGTCCATTCACCTGGGAATGGGTGACCCTTGTACTTATCAACATCTTTATCAGTATTCTTATATTCAATATGGTTGTCGCTTGCTGACTGTTGCCAAGCCCTATTGAAGATCGTTAAAGGTAATTGTCCTTGCAATAATTGCATGTTTCTATGGAAGAACAGAGGGAGGGATAGTGATTTTGCATCTGGAGCTTTGCTAAAGTTGAATGCTACACCTCCTTCTGAGAATGTAGACTCTTGTAGTTTGAAAGAATTCAAGTAACTGTGGGTTTTTGCAATTAAAGGTGGTGGATCGTTGGACAAGTCAATTATGTTGTTGACATTGGATGCTCCTTCTTTCTGTGACTTTATCTTCTCTAACAGTTTTACTGCCTTCTCGAAAGATGCTTCGTCTAAAATTGGTACGTCGTGTTTATCAGTATCCGTCCTCTTTGAAAATTTTGGTAACTTTATTAATGTACCAAAGATGTTACAGAACTCTTCCTCAAGCTTTTTACGTGACTTCTCACCCTTCTCTTTCGAGTAGACGTCGTCGGATTTGGGATTTTTGGGTTCTGAGCACGGTACGTCTTTAGAGTTCTTCCCTAACTCCACGGCTGAGGTCGTGATTGGATCTGAGTCCTTTCCTCTCGTATCTACAGGTATAATAAATCTTTTTATTAGCATTGATGTTTTCCTCGACGATGCACTAACAAGATACATGTCAATTGGGTTATCTAAGGTAGCAAAACATTGCGTACCTTTACCTCTGTTGAGGTACATTGATATCAACATCTGTTTATTGTATTTGCTAAATGATTTTCCTCCTGGATCTTTTTGAGCAACATGAGTCTCATTTGATCTTTGAGCATCTCCATTGCCACCTGTCGCCAACGGTGTAATTGCACTTAAGGCTGCTGTGACGCTGGAAATTGTGTTCGACGACATTCTTCAGGTAAGATGAGATTTATAATTTGAGAGAGGATATTGGTAAAAAGATTTAAAAATTTAAAGAATCAAGATATAAAGATTTTAAAGAATATAGTTGTAATTAAATAAAATTCTTAAGAATCAAATTATAATAGATCTTTGATTAGGAATTCTATTGATAATCAGGATCGTGGAAATGAAGTGGAGGAAAAAAGGATGAGAGAGCAATACTTTGTTCCTCATCTTTCCATTTATAATCCACTCTATAGTTTAACTTAGTCATTGCTCTCAACTGACTTGCGTACAGTAGGTCATAGTGGCATGGCATTGGTATAATTAATAAAGGGGAACTTGTCCAGTCTATAATGAAATGAGCATATTGATTTTATACCGGACCAGTCTTTCAAAGTGGATTAGAAATGCATTTACACTTCATACTGCATTACCCGGGTCCGTGGACATTGTCCACCTCTGTCGTGCCTCCTCCGGAAATCTCCAATCCTGTACAATTCAATTAATTCTTCTCATCTCATCTCACATCAAATCATCTTAATCACCTTTCGTCATTTACAACTTCAATCCAAAGATAAATTTAAAAAAAATCTAATTGGTTCAATTCTCAATTTTGATATTTTTCAAAAAAAAAAAAAAAAAAAAAAAAAACTTGATAGAATCAAAACCTTTCCCCCCACTTGACCAAAAAAAAAAAAAACGTGAAATCTATGTAAGATATAGGAGTGATGTAAAAAATAAAGAAATTAAATTAAACTTTCAAGAAACCAAAAAAAAAAAAGAAAAAAGTCAATTCGACTTTTTGAAGGAGGAAAGGAAAGAAGAAAAGAAAAAGAGATGAAGATTAAGGAGTAGGAGTGATGGACCAAGGTAATGGATGAGGATACCAATCAATTCCATTAGTTGGACACCATTCAAAGAGTCCTATTCAAAACCCCGTCCAACCCAAGAAAAAAAAAGAAGTTAAGTTTTGAAAAAAAAAGCAAAAAAAAAAGGTATGTAGAAGAAAGAGTGAATTGAAAAAAGAAGACCCACCCATCAATTCCCAAGCCCCGATCAGATACGAATGAAACCTTCTAAACGGATTCCGTCTGATCCGTTTCTCCCTCAATCTACCAAAACATCCGTACCGATCTCGATCAAACTCTTCAATCACTCTTCGCTCACCTTCATATCTCGCTTCTAAATCTCTGATCTCATCTGGAATGGCTACATACTCAAATCGATCAGATGGCCATCTTAAGGCTTCTCGATGAATTTCTTGAAACCGTTTGGATTTAAACGAATGACCGATGACGGTGATATGATGAGGATAATGTCCTGTGAACCTAAAAAGAGGATGTTCAGAAAAGAAAGAAGAAGAAAGAAAGAAAGAAGAAAGATCATGTGGATCGATAGATTAACATCAACCGCTTTGATTCCGATCCTTCTTCCTTGGGGTGGGGTTTGGAGGTTTGAAAAACTCAACTCTTTAAACCTAGCCACTGAGAATAACAAATTACTCCAAGAATCCAAAGCGAAATCTTCAGTGGTCACTCGATCCTTCAAAAACTGATTCAAATCAAACTTTTCCTTGATTTGAAGAATTAATGGATTCTTTTCATTCGAGAGTTGATCAAAGGTAAGTTGATATAAATTTAAAAGATGAGCCACTTTTGAATACGAATCTGATTCATGACAGGTTTGATTTGAGTTAGATTTAGTTTGACCACCTGAATAGATTAATAAGGAATCGGTTCGGATCAAGTTAAGTTTGATGGCTTCTTGAATATGTTTGATAAAGGTTTGAATGGATTGAACTGATTGATATGATTCTAATAACCAATCGGTTGATGAAGTCGGATTGGTTCCTTTAAAGATTCCATGACATGGTACGATGATCAATCGGTTCAAAGTCTTTCTAGGTTCGCTTAGAGTGTTTTGAATGGATTTGAATTCGTTAAAGTGGGTATATGATTTGATGGGAGATTGAATTGAAGTTGAATGAGTTAAATTAAAGTATAGAGAGATGAAGAGAGTGAGGGTTAAGAGGATGAGTGCTAGATTGGTGATTCTAGATCTAGAGAATAATAATGATTTGAGATTGAAGTACGGATTAGATTGAGGATGATAAGGAGTAGAAGGTGAAGGTGATGATGATGATGATGATGATGATGAAGTGGTTGGATGAGTTGGATTGATGAATTGGAATCTAGAATGAAGTGAATTTGATTTTGAATGAGATGAAGATGGATGGATTGGATTGAAGCTGGTGTTGGTGTTGGGATGGTGAGTTGATGAGATGGGTAAGATGCTTGGTTGATGATAGCTTTTCTTCATTTTGGAATTTAATTTAATTTTTTGAATTTTTTTAAATTTCAAAATCAATCGATCGATCAAATTTAAGTAAAACACCCAATCATTCTCTAATCCCATACTCTCTCTCTCTCTAAATCAAAATACAAAATACAAAATATTCAAATATTGAAAACTACAAACCAAACTGAATCAATAAATACAAAGTGTTCATCTAAAAAAGAAGACTTTCAAAAAACCAGATCATGATCAAGTATCTTGGATCACTCTATTGGCATTAATAAACATATCTAAAACCTAAACACCACATCATCAAATTCAAATTCAATCCATCAAATCAAAGCAGAATAAATCAAATCATCAATTTCTCAATCAAACCAAACTTAACTTAAAGATCCAAAAAATTCGAAAATGAATCACATACCCGGACTAAGATCATGTTGAGCATCTAAACTTTCAAAAAACCTATCCCGACGTGAATTTTCATAAATATAATAAAATCTCATCAAGATTGAAATAAAGATCGCTAATAAATTAAATATTAGATTAAGTTTAAATCCAAATTTCCAATTCGAATTTGAAAATAAAAAAGATGATAAGATCGAAAGTAATTGTCCACTTTTTTTTTGAGAGAGAAAATAGGTTTTTTGTTTTTTTTTCGGTGGTGGGGGGGGGAAGTTTTCATAAGATTCAATCAAATTTCTCATTAATTAACTTTTGGGATGAATTCAAATCTTCATTCTTTACAGATTCACTCACATTGAATTTAACATTCCAAGACTAATGGCTCTTTGACTTTCAGATCCAGTATTATTACTAACCCAACCAATAATTAAAGGAATAGCAGCATACTAATCCAAACCAATCTCAATCAATTCAAATCAATTCAAAACCTTCTTCATAACGAAAATTAGAGAGAGAAAAAAGAGAAAAAGAGACTAACCCCACCAATCACGATTAAAAAAGTAGCAAAATATCGAATTCGATCAAACTCATTCATATATAATAAAATCATCCAACCTATTGAAGAAATCAAAAAAACAAATGCAATCGGAATCGCACGAGTCTTATAACGTGATGAACCGATGGAGATCAAGGTCATGACTATGAAGGCCACAAAGTAAGGTGGTACACTGTATAATTGAGCTATCGGTCCTTCGTGTCCCATTCTAGACCACGAAGGACGAAGAAGAAGAAGAAAGGTTAAGATGGGTTTGGGTAAGGATTGAAGGTGATTGAGAGATGACTTACGAAGAGATTATCGAAGGTAAGAATCCACTCACACTTCCTAAAGTTAAATTCATACAACTATATAAAACCTAAAGTAACAAACACCGATGACCAGCCAAAAGAAATGAGTCAAAATTATATTTTTAAATACATCAGTGTCTCATCAAAAGACATACTGCAATCGTATATGATTTCCAATCAGTAAAAGCTCTTTTGACTCCAGACCAATCAATTCCTTCAGATCCAGACTAATAAAGGGAAAAAAAGAATTAATCAATGATGAAATTCCTTTTCAACTCAAAAGTTAGGTTTGAAAGAAATGATCCTCACTTCATAAACTCCGTCTTCCTTAAGCCGTTTTAAGATTAAAGTCTTTTCCGAAGGGTTAAGAAAATCAGTTTGATTTGGTCTAGAAGGTAAACAAAAGAGAATGGCTAAAGTGATGAGAAGACTGGGGATTCCTTCGATTAGAAACCTAATGATCAAAACCAAGAAAAGTAATCATCAAGATGAACCTTCAAAACGAAAGATCATCTTCTTTGGGTTTCATTTTTCCGAAATCAAAGAATCAGTAGTGGATCATCCTTACAATAATCTCCAAGTATTTGAACCTAATAAAGAGATTCCATATGAAATCAATCCACCAAACCCTCCAGCTGTGACTCCTGCACCAATGAAGAATGCAAGTCTTGGACTAATTTCATGTTTCTTATACCAAATACTATAATATAATGCAACACTTTGACCAAATAAAGCTTCTCCCTTTTTTCGAAAAAAAAAATAATCAAAAATCAAAAAAACAATCAAAAAAAAAGAAAATCCAAGAAAACGTCTTGGAATGTTTCTTTTGGGAGGGGGGAGACGAGCTTTGAAAAACTGACTACACCTATTAAGAGTCTTAGAATGATTAATTGATGATATGTATTACAGATTGAAATTAAAGTGGTTGAAATTGACCAAATTATCGAACCGATTGAGATCGCTTTACTTGGTGAAATTGATTTGGCTAATAAAGTACCTGGAATTGAAAGTAAAATATAAGTAATAAAAAATCTTAATGAGATTTACCACCCCCCGTCGCCGCGCGCAAACAAAAATAAACATTCAAAAATGAAAAAAAATCAAATCAGTTGGAATGTAGATTTTGAATTGAGATTAAGATTAGGAATCAAATTGAGATTTCTGATTAAAATTGAGAACTAAATTGGATTGGAATGTTGAAGTGATGATTCTAAAAAACAGAAGACTTACGCAGAAAGCACTTTTGAAAATTTTTCATCACTATTATTTAATAATTCAGATTGTAAACCTTGAAGTCTTGCATTTCCAAGATTTCCTACATAATTTTTAAATTTAGATTTTGGTTTAAGGTTTGAAAATGAAAAAAAAAAAAATCAAAATCAATTGGAGGTTTAAATGATGAGTTTTTTTTCTGAATGTGGGAAAAAGGGGATTTTGGAATGACCTCTATCAAGATAAGCGGAAAGCTAAAACAAAAAAATAAAAATAATTTCCATCAAGATAAGTTGATTCCTCAAGATAATGATGATGATGATGATGGGTGTTTTTCTTCTTTTCACTTACATATAATAATGCAGTTAAAGGTAAGATTCTAAAATCCAATTTACGTAAAACTTTTTGTTCTTCTTCTTCTTCTTCTTGATTTAAATAATGATCATGATGATGATTATAAATCGAAGAAGTTTTCTTCATCAGTTTTGTACGTTCGTTATCATTTGAATTTGATTTGATACGTTTGTGTATCATCTTTCCTACGGTCTAAAATCAGTGTATTCAAGTAAAGATCGCTGGTTGGTTGGAGAAGAGTAGTTTTTTAATCTTTCAAACTTGATGGTTAATTTTTGGACGACTTGAGGTGTTTGAAATGATGGAGACTGATTCGAATCAAATGTTAAAGAGGTCCAATTCGATCGATTTGAATGATGAAGTGGAAAATGAGTTCACCTAAAGAATCTCAATTGGTCATTCCGATCAATTAAACTCATCCTGATTGGTTTACTTTGTTTATAAGTTATCTTCCATTAACCAATGTATCTTCTTTTCATCCATTTTGGTGATCGTAATTACGTTGAAATGAAACTTTCAAATGGATTTGTTCAATGATACACTATATTTGGGAGAAAATGAAGAAAGCTTGATTAGTTTTAATTAACTAGCGTCTTCTCTCCTCAGTTAAAAGCTAAACAGGACTTGTATTCGATTGGCTTAACCATTTACCAACACTTGCTCTTCATCATCCTCTTTACTCGGTGAGCGAGAAGGAAATGAGGGCTATCTAGTTCTGAACAATATCGGTTTGAGTCAAATCTGTTCATGCTGCTCTATGGACGAGTCGCAGCTGAAGTTTTAAACAAACAGTGATCAGATAGCTAGGTTTTCAAATACTCATGATTCAAAAGCAAGAATCTCAGATGAATGAGCTTTTAAATCACATATCATCATATTCTTCAAGTTTCATAATTGCCCCATCAAGCTATCAATCATATCCCGAATTTGCAAAATACCAGATATGTACTTAATAGCTCAATAGTGAATTTGACCTAAACGGTGGTGCCGACGCTTCATCTGATGCAGGAAATCCACAATGTGAAGTTGAAAGTCAAAGGTGATCCTTTCCTTCGCACAACAGAGCATCATCATATAGTTTTCTCACATATAAAATCACGTGGCATCCCTGCAATGGTGATGCTGCTGATAGACCCTTAGAAAGATACTCCAATTCCACACAACATAAAAACTGATAACAAATTAATAACTGATAGCAAATTGAATCTTACAGTTGATGCATACATAATAGGCATCACGAAGGAGGTGGACAAAGAAATTCAATCAGCAATTTTAACTAAACCCCTCACCAGCATGTTTGCCACGCCCTCTGAGATAAATTTCTGATGGGCTAGAAAACATAGGCTGAGACAGTCTGACCAAAAGATTACTCTGACTCTTCAAGGGCGCGGCGAACGCGCTCGTGGGGGGCTTAGTTAAGCTTAGAGCTAGGCTGAGGAAGATGTAAAGGTATATTAATTAAGAAGAGATCAAAACCAAACAGGTTACTCAACTACGCTTCATTCATCCAATTGACTTTATTTGAAATCTTTCTTCAACCTCTTCAATCTTAACTCATTCTGACCGCTCATATTAGATGTTAATTTGACTCTTGAATGAAAACTAAACTGAGATCATCCTAAACCCAAAAGTTTTCAAACAAAAAAAAGAAGGATTCCAAAATCAAATCGGTCTACTCAAGTCTATTTCACTTCATCCATTCATTTTTGGATCATCTCATTCACTTAGGATTCAATCTCAATTCACTTTTTATCAATCTTGATCGATTTTCATTTCAGATCAAACTTTTTTCTCTTTGGTGGTAAATCTAGAACAGATTATCTAACAACTTTGAGTTCTGAGTTCAATTGCAAAAGAAAAAGATTGTGAATTGCTTTTTTTTCCTTTTTCTTTTCAAAGAAACCTCTATCAGTTTATCTTCTTCACTTCACTTCACTTTACAACTTTTCAAACTTAATCAACTTGACCAAAAAAAGATCAAACTGATCTTCTCAACTTAAAAGAATCGATTTTCTAAACCTTGATTTTCAAATCCCTTAATCCTCTTCCCAAATCACTCAAACAAACAAAACAGAAACAAAAAGTTGAAAGGATTTAATTCAATGATAGTGATCGATGAGTTGGAAAGATAAAGAAAAAGAAAATGTTATACAAATCTTCGATTGATGGGAATGGAATGGATGTGATAAAGGAAAAGTTGGATCTTTCGATCGATGATGAGCTATGTATGTCACTTTTTGAGCAAATTAAAAGTTTGAATCACTTGAATGAATCTTTTCTCAAATCGAAACGGTTTTTCCAGCTGATCTTAATCTTTCTTCAAATTTAGAAACTATATGTAATCGATCACAATCGTCAGTACATCAAGATCAGAATTCGAAGCATGATTTCATTCACTTACATTCATCATTCGCTACTTTTTCTTCTTCACTCAAAACTTGTTCCACAGCTTGAACTTCCTAAAGATGTCCAAATGATCAGTTTAAATAAATTGCCATTTGATTTGTACAAAGAAACCAAAGAAGAAAACGAAAAAACCCACTGGAATATAATGCATTAACATTCTTTCGATCCCACTTTTAAGTGTGACCGTACTACTATCACAACCTCTACAACTACCTTTTAACATCAGAGTTACCACACCCGTTTCTTCATTAAACCCTTTGTATTCCAAATCACCTCCATCTTCTTGAATCGAAGGTCTCACTCGACTATCCAATAATTCCTTAATCATCCCAACCACTTCTGAATCTGATTCTAAGACTCTCGTATCCTCTGGTCCTTGATTTTCTTCAGTTTGATCACTTAAGATGGATTGACCAGAACTAAAGAATTCCATCATTAAAGAATAAATCTCAGGTTTGATCATCGACCAATCCGTTCCTTCTTCCTTATTGATACTTATAAAATCAGGACCAAAGAATAAAGATTTGATCCCATCAATCTTAAATAATGATTTAGCTAGTGGTGAAGAATGGGTAGGAGTGTTTGAGAAAAATTCCAAGGTTCCATTTGTCTTTCCCATCACTTCTACTCCTGGTATGAATTTTAATGCATCTGGATTGGGTGTGATTTCAGTTTGGATGAAAATCGATCTTGCTTATTAGGTGGTGGTGGTTTTTTTTTCACGAAAAACAAAAAGGATGATGAGTGTTGCGTTATTGAAGAAAGGGAGGAGGATGTTTGGTTTTTTTTTTGATTTTTTGCTTTGAGTTGAATGAGATCATGGATTTGTGATTTTTTATAAATTCAAAACTTACAATTTGAAACAGATGATAAAGGATTAATCAATCTTCCTTCTTGAGATGAAGACCTTAGGTTTGAATTAAATAAGATTGATCTTGATGATGAGAATGAAGTGGATTGAGTTGAGAAGAAAGTAAGATGTTGATGAAGTTGATGAATCGATTTAAATCTTGATGGAATGAAGAAGTTTAAGTTTTGGTTGAAGGGCCTTTGATTGATAAAACGTTTTAACATCTTTCTAATCGGTTTCTTTCTTCAATGGTTCGTTCGTTTTTGTTCTTGATTTTATTCTTAAACTTGAGTAATTTGTTGACAATTTGAATTGGTCTTTTTCAATTCAATTTAATTCAAAAATTCAAAACTGGAAACTCAAGTGAATTTCTTTCATGGGTTATCACAAACCTCTCTAAGCCTATACACACCCCAATCACAACTTCACACTTCAAGTCGTGAGTATGGGTTGAAGCTACTGGATGTTGGACCAAAGGATTCATTCAAAGAAACATCCCATTAAACACATAATTCTAAATATCTCTACTTGCCAAAAATCAATGTTCTATCATCAATTTCCTGGCGTTGAATATACCCAGCCCTCATCTCTCTCGGCCAATGGCACATATCTAACTCCTCTATAAATCTAGCCTGTAGGGCCTTGAAATTCAGATTCGAACTCAATAGCACGGTGAAGATTGCAAGATTTATCGGACTATTCACCTGAAGAGCCTCATGACGACCGAGGCCAAGTCCTATTCCGTCAGGTCGGGTGAAGTCACGACCTAAGGGAACTCCCATCCATGCGGGGCCCAAGTCCCTCGAGTCCTATGTATGTAAGTCTCGAAGGAGAGACTTGGTTGAGTTATGACGTCCATCTGGGTAGTATGATGCTCTATATCAATCCAAACTTTAGACGGTCACATCCAACACAATGCTGGAGTCGGTGTTGCACCGATTGCAGGCAAACATCGGTGCAAGCAAACCGTTGCAGCGCCACATCGCGTGTTTGATCAAGGGTGGCTGATGAAAAACGATCATGAGCTGATCAAAACCAAGTCAACCGAGAGAATATTAAATCACAGGAGAGATGCTATGTTTCTGATTTTAATCTCAGACTTTGACATTGATTTGCAGGTCCAGTCAACATTCAAAAAGACTTGGTGTGCTCATTTCTTTCGGTTCCATATCCTCCTACCTCACTCTCAATCTTAAGAAATCAAAAACTTTCACCTCTACTTCAAACCAAAATCCAAATTTTCCTCTAGTCTTGTGTGTAAGACTACACTCGTATATCTTACAAAACCTGTTCAGGCCAGTATCAGGCTACTCAATAAATAAAGCATAAACCTCATCACTAAAGATGGTTTTCAATAAGCTTCTGTTCATCTTCATGAACCTTGTGATCATAGAGAAAAGCTTTGGTCAAACATCTGGAACAAGCAATGAAGATTGTTCAGTATTTTGGGGGCCAAGTGTAGCTAAACCAGGCAAATTCAGTGAGTGAATTCCCATTCTGTAGAACCTCAAGCTTCTCTTCTTGACCTATCCGTCTAGACAAGACAAATTGAATTCATTATTGTCAAATCTTTTAGTTTGTTTGACTTCAGACAGGCGTGGGAAGAAATCATACTACTGTGACCCACCAAGTAATAAAGCTGAGCTCAAAGTCAATCTGGGTGGCTGTGTCCCATACCCAAAGTCTCCTTCAGGCTCACCCACATTGGATAATGAACAAACTCGTGCTCCACGCAGCAATCAAATGTGTGATGCAGCAAGAAGACGTGCTAATGTTTATATAAGTCTGTTGTCTTACTCATAACATACTTCAAGATTGGATGAAGAACTAAAGAGACTGATTTCTTGATGATTCTCTAGACTGTGGGATGGTCCAAATCGTAAATGGTGTAGCTAAAGTCACAGACACTTTCAGGTGTCAAGATTATAAAAGCCCTCCAAAGAGTGAATATCTTGCTTTTTTTACATCATTTCTACAAATACTGATCATGCTACATTTAACCAGAAGCTACAGGTTGTGTACCAATCAATAAACAGATTGATTAGTGAGTCAGGATTTTTCAAGATACCATCACACAAAGAAAATATAAAGCTGATGCATGGAATCTGATTTTCATTCCTATTCAAAGTGATGTTAATTACAAATTTATCGAATAAATGAAAACTGATCACCAAGATCTAAATGGACTGCTTTTTAGGTTGGAATGAGTAGATATGATGTCAAGGTCCTGATTGAATTCCATTCACATTCAAATCAACCTTTTTTACATCTAGATTTGTGTATCTTTTGTCTTACATTCCTCTGTGCTTCAAGATCTTGTTTCATTCCATCAACAATCTCCAATTGTAACTTGTAGATGATTGATAAAGGCACAAGTCAAGTCTTGAACCTTTGATAGATGTCTAAAGGGCTGATCATGAAATAAAAGAACATGATAGAGATTTTTCTGTTGTCTTTCTTGATAAAAGCTTTGTTTGTACCTGTCACTTCTTGTACTCCAACAGCTACTAACTAAATGTTTATAAAATTGACAAAAGTATCATCCCAAATTTTACTATCTGGCCTCAAGGCATTTATGTTTGAACCTCAGTTGAGGTGAGGACACCTAGATTCTGAGAGACACTAAAATGAAGAAGATCTATAACAATACATGTTTTTGTACTTCATCAATTGGAGTTCTTTCTCCAGTTGTCCTTCCACGCTCTTTTTTATTCACAATTGATAATTGTAATTTGAATGATGATCTATTTACCTAGTTTGGGTTTGAATGAAAAAGATAAATAGGCTTGGTTTTTGAACATGAAGATTTGAATGACCTTACTTACTCATCTCTTTTTCTATTCACTTGAATTCATAAGTTCAAATTTGGTATAAGGTTTATCTTTGAACATAACTTCTTGTTCAGATCAACCTGTTAAACTTCTGTGAATGTCTACTTGGTTTCCATTTCTTTGCAGCTCTGCTAAGTGGTTCTAATCACAAGACATCCAACTGAAAGAGTTGAGATAACAATGGAAATCAGAAGGTGTGATTCCAGCCTCATCAATGAAGGACAGTAAATTTTCAGTAGTGGAGAATGTCATGAGCATGAGTTCAAACACATGATGATAGATGCAATCTTATCAAAGGAAAGAACATATGTATATTATGTTGTGATAGATACATATTCAAGTCCATCACATAGAGAAGTTATACCAGTGGATGGATGGTGTAGAAGTGTGTGATGATGATCAGTTATGTCTTTTCAACTCTTCTTTTTGATTTATGTAATGTGTGTGTTAGTTGGGTGTCCAATCTAATAAGCTGTTAGTGTGGAATGTGCACTGCTGGGTTTTGTAACCCCTTGCCTAAGTTTTTGTGTGATGTGTTGTTCCCTTATACTCAGTCTCTCTTGAGCTCCAAGTTCCTCCCTCATCCATTTGGAACTTGGATGCATAAGTAAGAACTTTCTGTTTTAATCTATATACTACTTCGTCCTGGACAGTACTTATCTTATCTGTGATAGATTATCTTTCATTCTTCACTCCTGCTCTACTGCAGGTAAGCCATTGAACCACTCTGCCAAAAATCTTAACTTCATCTTTACTCAAGTTCAATCAGAGCTAAATATAATTCCTGTCTGTCCAGGTACATTCAAGTTTTCTCTCTTTTTAAAATTATATAGTTCTCTTTTATTATGTACTTTATGAATCAATATGATCCATTCAGAAGTTAGATACTTGAGAATTATCTTTCATTCTTCAGTCCTGCTCTACTGCAGGTAAGGTGTTGAATCACTCTTCCATCACTCTTAACTTCATCTTTACTCAAGTTCAATCAGAGCTCAATATATCTCCTGTCTGTCCAGGTACCAGTGCTCTGTTGCGTAGATTTTTGGTCCGCAAGAATTCATTTCATATAATTGCTTTACTATCTCTTTGAATCCTCTTGAAAAGTGCCTCAAGATAGTCAAAGAAAATTATTTAAATTGAAAATGTTTTTAAACATGAAGAAAAAGACAAATATCATCATCTGGGGGCAGGCTGTTGTTTTATTTAGACCAAGCTGTTTTGAAAGACTCAAACTCACTGTTTGAGAGAGATGATAATAGATTAACTAGTGTTGAGGTCAAGGAGTGTAGTTTTGAATGAGTTAGAGTTGATCTTGATGATGAAAATGAAGTTGAGCTGGTTCTGGATAAAGTGCTATGATCCTGAATGAGATTGATTTTGGTTGTATTATTTGACTAGTTTTGATATTTTTCATTCAATGTCATAAAGTGTTTAAGATCACAATTGGCTTCTTTGTTCAAGTGTTTGTTGTTGTTTTTGTTCAGCTGACCATCTGTCAAGGAGGTTGAAAATTGAAAATTGAAGATGAAATTGATTGATTTTATGGGTTATCATGAGCTTCTCTAAATTGATACATTACCCAAACACAACCTCACAGATAAAATTGTGAGAATGCCTTCAGAATTTGTTGGATGCAGAAGCAGAGGAATAATTGAAAGAAAAACCCTAGGAGAAGAAACAGCTTTGTCAGAAGATTGAGCTACTCATGAACTGGCAATCAAAAGTCATGTGTCTAAGAGGTGGAAGATGTTCAAGGACCCTTACAAATTCACCTCAAATCATCTTCTTGGAATTCAAGACTTCAAGTTGACAGCACCAAGTATATTGAAACTTTTATTGTCATTTGACTTGCACTGATGTTCAAGCTATGTTTGTGAATTTCTCAGCTCCATACAGACCTTGAAGCACTGAGAATGGAATCCACTTGTGAGGCATTGGATGCAAGTCATCTTGGAGTCCACGCCACCAAAAATTGAAATACTACAAATCATCAGCCAGCTCTACCTTATAGCAAATAGCCACCGGGGCAGGGAAAGTTTCTGTGGACTCCTATTTTGTATTCCTGCATAAAGTGTGGATTGCTTTATTGGATGGATTGAAAGCGCATTATACTGGGGACTACACAGGATCCTCATCTCCAAGGTGTTGGTCTTGGACGAGGCACTTATTCAAGTCAGGCTGGGGTGAGGTGGTGGTGAGGTTCTTTTGTGTAACCCAATATGTATCAAAGAAGTTACCGTGGACTCGATGTTCAAGGTAGTGTTACACCGGTCGCAAGCAACGGCTGGTTCAAGCAATGCATAGTGGCCCACCGGGTGCTCACTAAAGCGTAGTGTGTTGATCAAATTATCATTTCCCCATCACGTTAAATTCAGAAACACACATAGAATCTCTCCCCAATTAAAACCAACTTGCTGCAGACCTTCAAAATACCTACTGTGCTATTTGCTTAACGATTCTTATTCCGCCTCTTCTTACAACTCTTCTCAATTTTGAAACACTACAAAAATTCTACTTCAACTCAAGTTGAATCCCTGCGGACACATTGAGTGTGAAATCTTGGCTTAGATTCTTTTGGCAAAACCTAGAAGACAAGGACAGAGTCTACCTTCCCACCAGAAAAAGAATAGACCTCACCACTGGATATGCACCTCAGTCAATGTGGTTTCATCTTTACAATTATTCTTCTTTTATACATAAGCTTGGTTTTTGGACAGAGCACTCAAGACTGCGGATACTTTTGGGGGCCAAGTGTAAGTAAACCAGGAAAATGGCGTAAGTCCTTTATTTTGTACCTCTCAGGTTCTTTTGTTTGCCTGTCCAGATTGATAAGACACATTGACTTCTTGATCAAATTTTCTAGTTTGTCAAAATTCAGGCCTGATGACATACTACTGCTCACCACCAAAAAATAAAGCAGACCGGAAAGTCACACTGTTAAATTGTACCCCTTACAAGAAATTTCCATCACTGATCAATGGACTGGAACCTAGTGTGTCGCCCAGCAAGCAAGTATGTGATTCAGCAAAAAGTAACCCTAAGTATGCTTATACGAGTGCGTTGTATCATCCTTGACTTATCACATCACAAAAATTTATCTATCAAGTCTAATGCAAAGATCTTTTTATAATGAATATCTAGACTGTGGGAAGGTCACAGTTGTGAATGGGAAGTTTCAAGTTACAGCTGCTTTGCGATGTTTAGAATTTAAAGGCCCTCTGAAAAGTGAATATCTTGCTTTTTTATAACCTTGCCCAATACTGACCTTTTCAAATTCCACATGGAAACAGAGGCAACCGGTTGTCAGCCTATTGCGAATCAACTGGCTTACCCGTGAGTCAGGATCCTTAAATTACCATCTCAAAACATACGATGAGACTTATCAATGAACTCCGATTTTCATACCAATCCGAAGTGATGTTGATTACGCATTCCTCGAAGTATAAAGAAGCAGCCATTGCAAATCCTCAAATTTTCTGTCTTCTCCACTGGTTTTATTGAAGTAAGGGTTTCATCATTTGATATCATCCTAAGGCTCTGGTCACTATTCAATAACATCCAAAGCAACATTCTATTCCATCTGAATCTACCTCCCCCTATTTTATTTTCCTCTTTAGGTGTTTGCCTCATTATCTTGTCCCATTCCATTTCTAACCATCAATGCCACCTTGTTATGACTCAGCAGAGGCACAAGTTAGCTAGTGCACTCTTGATATATGTCTAGATAGCTGGTTACCATATCCAAAATACTTTTGTCTCCCTTAATCGAACCTTTCTCCTTCTATGTTACTTGTCACACTTTATCAGCTACTACATTCCTCCATCATTCACAGAACGGTCATTATAATTTTCACCATATCAATCTGACCTCAAGATACCTACATGTACACCTTAGTGCAGACGTGGATATCTAGTGTCTGAGAAATGAAGTAATTGTGAAGATCCATGGTCATCGGCGTTTTTCGTATCTTTTTTTGTTTCTGTCTTCTCAACTCATTCCAATTTTTTATAACTTTGTGGAGTGAATTGAATTCTCATTTGCATTTAAATCACACGAATATACCCACAAAGAGAATCAGAAGAGATATCTCAACTTCAAACCCATTTGTCATAAAGAGAGAGACAATGAACAGCAAAGGTTTTGGGTAAATGCTTTGAGTAAAACACATCAACTTGAATTGTCTCCATCGGATATGTAAGTAGAAGAAAAGAACAAAATATATGACACTCAAATTTATGACTTCCTCCAAGTGGAGATACATAAACATGTCTGAACAATATTGATTGAAGTGATCCATCATCAGTTTGTAGGGCTGGATAGAAAATCTACTCATGTTTTGTTCTATGCGTTTTGGCTTCTTCATTTGGAAAAGACTGGCTCCCATCATTGCACACCTCGTTTTGAACGCATTGTAGCCCACGAAGAGTTCTCTTTCCCTTGATAAGGTTGTCTTCCTTGTTTCAAATAGGCAAAGCTTCGAACATGTTGCTGGTGCAGGATGAACACAGATTTTGGTACTGGGAGTCTTTACTCAGACAAAAGTATCTCTATGTAGTTTATTTGCCCACTTTCATTCTTGATACTCATCAAAGCATCATGCGATGTGGGTCATTTGTTTTCACGGCCTACAATCTGAAATCGACTAGACATGAAATTGATAGTCCATGGAAAGGTGAGTCCAATTGTAGGATCTTTGAAGGCCAGTTGTGATCAGAACGAAAGTGGTCGAACGACATACTTCAGACTACAATTATGTATGCCAGGCTCACCCGGCGGCGTAGTATGTATGTACCTAATATTGAGCTATACAGAGACATAGCTAACTCACCCACATGTCGGCCAGGAAAATGATTTTCGACACAGTATATAAGCTGCTCTGAAGCCCATCCTCCTGTTTTTCCCCAAGACCAAAGTGAGCCTCGCATTTTCCTTACTATCTTCAATCAATCTCACATCCAAAATCTATGCTCACTAACACATGCCTTTTCTATCTTTCAGCTCTTCAGGATCTATTTACAGTAGATACCCGTTTGTTTGTCTCACTAGCTCAACCGAGCCACAGTGTTTACAAGTGTTGATGAATTGATAAACGTCGTATCTCATAAGCGAGAAACATCCTGATTTCAATCAGGCTCGATGACCTTTAGGCTTCACTTTTCCCACCACCTTCAACTTTGGTTTGTTGGTTGTTCTGCTTGGGTTTCATTCTTTTTTTGAAGATGTGACTTTGGGCTGTGGGGGTGGCCGGAGATACGCGTTACTCTGAACTTGTATTCAATTTCTCTATATCTTCTGGAATGCATCTTCCTATGTTTTTATCAATTTCAATTCGAAATGCAAACGTGATTAGACTCCAAAAAACTTCCGCATCATGCCAAGTCAAATCAATGCATAATAAGCTGCCTCTATAATCATCGGATCATGTGATTCAATGTTATGCCATCCACACCATCAATGAGCCAGAATGCGACCCTTATAAATTGACTTCAATTGACTAGGATGATCCCAAATTTGCAGACCACGAGATGTAAGGCAAAGCGGGCAAACCTTCATCGTCTCACCCGCTCTCGTATTTTAAAATATACCTCGAGATTGAGATGTTCATTTACACAGTTGAAGTGTTCAAGACTTGAAAGAATGCCCTGGTATTGAATTAGGACTCATCGTTCCTCTCGTTTGTCTTTGCGCAAGTCAATATGGACATCCGATCTATTCAGCTAGGTTTTAACTCAACTCATGTGTTGAACCATGAAGGAGTAGACAAGAAACCAGAACAGCTCTTCGAAGCCACAGGAAATATGGAGAGATTTATATGTACGCTGTGTCTACTGAACCATAGAAAACTTGAAGACGCGATTTTCATCTATTCGGGTCTTTTTAACAATCTATCAAGAATTCTTTCTTAATGTCATATTCATTTGGACTAAGAGCGGTCAAAATTCAAGAGTAAGTGGAGGAAAGCAGATATGATCTTTTCCCTAAAACCTCCAACCACTCTTCCCCCCAAAAAATATCCAACGAATCATATGGAATGTAAAAGAAGAGGAAAAAAAGTAAATAGATCAACAAGATTCCAATGAATTCAACTTTTTTGTGATAAAACTGATTTGATTTCCACCATAGAAAGTCTCCAAGTGATTTCGTCAGATACCAAAAAATCTTTTAAATCATCTTCTTTTTCATTCAATCCTAATAACATTGAAATTTGTCTTAATCTAATAAAACTTTCATTAATCAAACTGATACCAAATGAAGTTTGATTGGAAAGATACGATGAAATCGATCTTAAATCTCGATCAAATCTCATCGCACCCAATTCTGTAAACTTCATATTTCGGATTTGCGTTTCCCATGGTCTTGAAATCATATTGACTGTTGCTGAGAAGACTTGATGGAAATTATTTGGCGTAAGACCCGTCTGCATCGAGGAGAGGTGTTTTTACAAAATATGCGAGTTAGGGGTCAAGAGAAATGATTAGGAATCAATCATATAGACAGCATAAAATGGATGGAAAGGCTTTTACCTGATATGGGTCAATTAAAGATTCCCATGCTCGGATGAACCGTTTCCGAACAAAATCCTGAGATTCAGCCTCAGCATACCTTTCTTCATCTAAGTAATAGTTCACGTCTTTGTAGCAATCAGTTAGGATAGGTCTGATCCTGGGTCGAATTAATTGAGTGAAAAGTTGTTCCAATCCATTCTAGGTTGAAGGGATTGAAAGTTTGAGATCAGAAGTGAAATCAATTAGGAGAGCTTGGGTATTTTTGTACATC
Source organism: Melampsora americana (assembly GCA_022264835.1). Taxonomy (NCBI): domain Eukaryota; kingdom Fungi; phylum Basidiomycota; class Pucciniomycetes; order Pucciniales; family Melampsoraceae; genus Melampsora; species Melampsora americana. The sequence continues at coordinate 231 of JAIFHY010000229.1, read as the reverse complement.
CAGAAACTTACTTTGGTAATCGTGGAAAAGTTTGATTGGACAAGCTTTAATTCGTTCAAAGAGGTTTCAGCTTCTCCAAATTCTTTGCGGATAAAGAAACTGCTATACAGGGCATCCCCTCCGATCACTTCCTCCACCAACTTCACAATGTAATCAGATGCCATGTCCAAATCATTCAAATACACCTGAAGATCCAAACCCAATGAGAACACCAAGGAAAACATGTTAATG
>JAIFHY010000228.1:0-42970 GCA_022264835.1 Melampsora americana | reverse complement strand
ACTTACTATTACTGAGGGAACCTAAAAAGTGTATGAAGTGTATCACTAGTCTTATTTATAAGACTCTTGATTATTACCTCAATACAACCTTTTATTGGTTCTTTAAAAGTAATTTTTATCAATATTAATATCTGGGGGATCTTTCTGAGGTTAAGAGGGAGGGTACATATATTCTTCTCTCTTAACCTAACTTTTGTGATATTTGTTTATACCACTATTTTGGTTTGAATGGTTATTTCTAATTGTTGTTGGTTATGGTTGTTTAAGGTTTAGTTTTATTATGTACCTTATTCAATATAAGCATTTTCAACTCTTGACACTGAGTTATGAGGTGTGAATGTGTTTTGTGGGTTTTTACACATATGTAACATACTGTTTTTAGTATGTAAATATATGTAGTTATGGTTTTTAGGGATTTATTGAATTCTTAGTCATCTCTCAAGTACATGTATATGTGCTCAGGGCTGACAATGAGGCTATAGCTTTAGCCACACATTTTTGGTCAGCCATTATAGTAGCAAATCCAAGTTGCAATGCTGCCTCAAAAATGCAACTTTCACTTGTTGACCCAATGATACACCACCAAACTTTCATGTTAAACCATGACACCTAGGCAACTGAAATGTGCATATTGAGCTTGATCCAAATATGTGAAGGAGAAGTGAGAATGTATCGCTCCAAAAAAAGACTAGAAGAAATTTAAATCTGGGACCTAAAACCTGTTTGGGTGCCCAACGTAGGGCTCAACTGAGGACTTATCATGAGCTAGTATTGATATTGAAGCTGCCATGTGCCCACAGAATCTCAAAATTGAGTGGCAATCTGGAAAATCAAGAACCCCTAAATTTTTGATGCAATAATGTTTTTTTTAGCAAAGAACCACCAACATTTTGGACCTTGTCACTTTTTCAGGCAGGATCTTTACACATTCTTGGATTTACCCACTACAGGGGCCTTGTCCCTAGAGAAAAAATGCATGGGGTCTTAATTGAGAAACAAAGTGTTTGATAGTCACAACTCTGTGGTCAGACCCAAATTCACCCAAGTACACTCCTAATTTAAAGCCATATAAGCCATCTCAAATGAGGGACTTATGCCTAATTGCAAGGTTTTGGATGAGATTGGTTGAAGCTTTTGACAGAAAACTGTGCTCTTTATATGTTCAAGACACTTTGTACCCCAAAGATGGAATATGTACATCTTGTTTTCTCTACAGAGTTCCACTCTTGGTATCTCAATAACTTAATGTTTCAAAAAGGATGTGGAGGAACTTATGTCTTCACTAGTGGCTATCAAGTATATTCCACGCTACCCTGGTTAGATAAAATGATTGGCTGAAGACAGGGAAACCGGGTTGACATGAAAGATTTCACACCCTTCAACCCATTATTTGCCATTTCCCCCTTGCTCCTCCCTTCACAACTCTTCATAAAAGTCCAAAGTAAAAGCACTTTCAGAGGTGGAATGTCAGCCCTGAGCACATTTACATGTACCCAAGGGATGACTTATAATATAATAAGCCCCCTAAAACCATAATTACATATATGTGCTTACTAAAAACAATATGTAACATATATGTAAAAACCCATAAAACACAATAACACCTCATAACTCAGTGTCAAGCGTTCAATATGCTTATATTAAATAATGCTCATAATTACCTTAACCTAATAAACATAACCAATAACAATTGGCAATCACCATCCAAACCAAAAGAGTGATACAAACAAATATCACAAATGTTGGGTTAAGAGAGAGAAATATATAAACCCCTCCCTCTCAACCTTCAAGGAAATTCCCCCAGAGAAATTTGATTACACAATACTTTTGAGGACCATTAAAAGTTCTATTGAAGTAAAAATCAAGAGTCCTTATAAAATAAGACTAGTGATAACTTCAACCTACCTTAAGGTTCCCTGATTAAAATCAAGTGTTATACTTTTCACTCCCCTGATCCTCTACTTTACCCAAGTGGATTATATACAAGTTAGTGACCTTTATCAACTCTAGGCTAGTGACCTTAAGAAGAACTTCGAGGCTGGTGACCTCTTCAACAACCCTAAGTTGTTGACTTTAAGAACACCAGATTAGCAAAACTCAAAATCACACTTTAATCTTAACTTTAAGATTAAGGGATGGACTTGGATCCACCTTCATCAAGTTTCTGTTGGATCTTCAAACAGACTATTTCCCTTTATTTCATTTCATTTCCCTAATTATATTGTAATTCAATTTTATTTGAAACATTAAATATAATTATAAACAAAAAAATCTCTTTAGTGAGCGTTGAGTACCAAAAGAAGTACTTGACCCCTCACATGGAAGCAGAAATTTGGATCAAGTGGGAGTTATGCCTGCTGGTGACAAAAGCAGAAAGCAAACTTTCTGATTTGTGTTGGAACATCCAATGTTCCCTGTAAAAATCAAAATGGGTGAAACATGTTTTTTGTTCTCAGAAAGGCTTTTGCCTAATTTCTGCCTTGCCACACTGCCTATTGGGCAGGATATCTCAACCTTCTGCCCCAAGAGGTCTGACAGAAGTTTGGGTTGAAGAACTCCCAACCTGTCCTGTATTGGGGCATAGGGATATTGAAGACTCAAGCCAAGGAGTGAGTAGTTGATATTGGAGATGTCAGGCTCTCTTCTTTAGAACAAAAACTTGGGGCACAAGGTTTACAATTGGCTGCCCAACTCTGTCTTTTCAGAAGAATACTTTGGGGAGAAACACAGTATTTTTCACAAAAAAAGGGTTTTGGGCAGAAGAAATCTGTTGAATTATGCAATCAACAAGAACAAGAGACAAGAGATGTAATAAGTGAAATTAGGATAGAATATAAAAGGAGAGAAAAATACGGATTGACCATAATCACTAAGCAAAGGGAGAATTGATTGCCCCAATCAAATGATTATTTGAAGTGTTTATTGCTCAATTCTTCTTACTTCTCTTTCCCCATCTTTTGGAAGAGAAGTGAGTAATTTTTATCTATGATTTCACTTATTGATTGGAATTGAGTTGATGTTGTTTGATTTTGATTCATATTAAATGTAGTGTCTTTCTGATTTATTAGATTACCAACTCTCTTGTTGCACCATAGATCAGTATTAAACAGTGATAGCTTATAGCTAATTTTTATTATCTATTAATCTGAACTACTATTTAGGTACAAACTATCTCTCTTTTATTCAATCTATCTTTCATCATTTCTGATTAGGTTATTGTTGTCCTTAGGTCAGAGTTATTACTTTTAGAAAACCTTGTCAAAAGTTGTGCTCTCCGTGCTGAAGCGCATGCTATCAGGTGTATAGAAATCAATTATCTTTGGGAAGAGAAATTATCATCTCTCTTGTTGCAACCGAAGATCAGTTATCAAAAAGTGATAACTTATAACTAATCTTGTTATCTATCAATTGAGCTACTATTAGGTCAGAGTTATTACTTTTAAAAAACCTTGTTGAAGGTTGTGATCAACGTCCTGAAGCGCATGCTATCAGGTCAGAGTTATCACTTGTAAAAAACCTTGTTGAAAGTTGTGATCACTGTCCTGATGCACCTCCTATCACTGTAAGACATTCTTAAATCTTCCACCCATGTTGTTATAACACAGTTGGGTGGAAGAAATCTTTTGTCCAAATGGGCATTGCCAGGGTGGGAATTAGCAAAAGCCTTTTGAAAAACTGGATTATATTTAAAGCATCTAATGAACATTGAAACTGTAATGTCAAACTAGCTACAATCCATTTACCATGATTTTTTGACTTTGAGCACTGAAAGACTTATCTCATGATAAGATCTTGACGTTAGGTGTAAAGCCCAAATTTGAGGCTGGCTCAACAAATTTGGATAAAACCTTACACTCAAAAAAGTCTCATGATCATTTGGGCCATTCTTTTTCATCAGCCAGCCCAACAGAATTATTTCCTTGATTGGTTTTTTCCCTTGCTACAGGCACATATGTAGGTAGTCAAATGTTAAGATCTTAGTCCTTGTGTGGATTCCTTTTCCTTAAAAGCATCTAACTTTCTCCTTTCTGTACATCTTTCCCACAAGATTCTCAGTGGTTCACTCCTCTGTCCTTGACTTCATTTTGATTTTCAAGGTATGTGTTCAGATGATGTTGAGTTCCAGAATGTTACAAACTCTACAAATGTAACAGGTGTGAAAGAGGAGTTGTATATGTCACACATTAGCTATTAGCTTAACTTGTATTACGTCACGTATAGCTTCTCTCCTCATCCAAAAATCTTAATAACCAACTTGATTGCCGTGACCCACCCTTCATTCCCGTGAGCCAAGACCCCAGCCGTGATCATAACATATTGTCGGATCTACTATTGGGAATCAAGGAGAAGAAATCAAAGAAATCGAATCAAAAACCAGAATTAGAATACAGAGATTAGATTTGAAATTGAACTCAAGTTAGAAACTGAACTGAACTGAAAACTTAATTGACTCATTGAAACTTAAACTTACACTATAACTAGAAGAACTGAACTATCAAACTGATCGACATCGGACTGTTTGAAACCTTGTCTAATCTTATTTGACCGCCACCACGTTGCTACGTACAGTGCACCAAACCTTGCAGAGGCTGATTCGGATTCCGAAACTACCACTCCTTACGTCGACGCCAATCATTCAACCACTGATACTGAATTGAATCCAAATCCCCAGACGCCTTTGCAGATGGAAGACATTCAGTGCCAGATTAACGATCTGGCTAATTCCCTTGCTCACGAACGCACTCTTCGTGAACAGGCTGAGACTCGATCTCGTGAAGCCGAAGCTCGTTCTCGTGACACCGACGCACGATTGGCTGCCATTATAGCTCAGCAGACCAATACCTCGTCGCAGGCCCCCACTCCTGCTGCTACTGTTCTGCAGACGCCCGCCGATGTGACCCTTAACCCCAAAGGGCCTAAGGTTTTGACACCCAACAAGTTTGTTGGTGCCAGAGGCGCTCCAGCCGAGATATTTCTAAGCCAAGTCCAACTGTACCTACTTGCTCACCCCTACCTGTTTTGTGACGATCACAGTAAGGTTGTCTTCTCGTTATCATACCTTACTGGCGCCGCTGGTAATTGGGCTCAACCCCTTATGGCCGATTACTAAATGAATCGACCGCGCATCTGGTCACCTTTGAACGCTTCACCACCAACTTTAAAGCCATGTATTTTGACACCAAGAAAAAGGCTAAGGCTGAGAAGGCATTAAGGAGCTTATCTCAAAAGACTTCAGTTGCAGCATACACGCATGAGTTCAATATGCATGCAAACTGCCACAGGATGGGAGGTCCCTACACTTATTAGCCATTACGAGCAAGGTTTAAAAAAGGAGATTCGTGTTGCCATGGTTATGCACCAAGAAGGATTTAGTAGCATTGAGGAGATAGCCAACTTAGCCATCAAAATCAACAGCAAATTGCATGGCGCCTCTGACGTCTTGACCACCTTTCATATTCCTACTGTCAACCCTAATGCTATGGATATCTCATCTAGTTTTGTTCGCTTATCGGAGGCCAAACGCGCTAGTTGTTTACGCACGGGTTCTTGCTTCCTTTGCAACGGTAGAGGTCACATTGCTAGAGATTGCCCAGAAAAGAAGAGAGATAGGAATGGAAAGGGTTGAGCAGGAGGTTTTATCAACTACAAGAATAATTTGCAGAGTCAGAAGCAAAGGTGGCTGCTATGGGTGTTAGAGATTCAAATCATGTTGATAGACAGGAGGGTAGTAGTAGATCAGATGTTTCAAAAAATGGCGCAGCTCAGGAATGATGGTTGTGCCTATCCTGAGCCAACAAAGGGATTCTGGACATATTCAATTAGGTGCTAGTGAAGTGATGCCTTGCAATTTAGATGATCCTCATTTATTTTTGCGTACTACGCTTTACATGTCCCAGTATTCCCGCGCCACACCGACCCCTACCCAATTTGACACCCTCCTCCTGATTGACTCCGGCGCAACACATAACGTGTTGAGCAAGTCTTTAGCGAGAAATTCAGGATTACTCCCCTACTCTACTTGTTCTTCAAGAGTAGTTACTGGATTTGACGGCTCTGAAAGCCGCTCATCTCACGAAATTGACCTTCATATTGAGACCAACAAATTGCCAACCAGATTCATTATTACAAAAGTTGAAGACTCTTACGATGGTATCTTGGGAATACCATGGATCAAGTATAACCACAATTTGATCAATTGGAAGTTGGGCACTGTTCAGGCTTTTTGTCATTGCATTGCAGCTGTGTCTTCAGCTTTGTCTCGCCCAAAAACCCCTTTACCGGACCTTGGCATGAACCCTGTAAGGGACGCTAGGGGCTTTGACAAGGGGATGTGTATCAATTCTGATACATTAGCATCCCCGCAATGTGAGTCTGATCTAACACCTACTCTAAATGTTACCAAACTTGCTGGCAAGCACTCTTTACCTTCTGAATCACAGCTTACGCATGGCTCAACAGCCGGACAACCAGCACTGGACCACTCGAATCACATTGCAGCTGACGCTTCAGCTTTGTCCAATCTGCTACAAACCCCGGAGGAACTCAATATGGAGCCAATGGGGCATATTAGGAAACGTGACAAGGGGGCTTGTCTTGTAACTAAGACAACTATGTCCCCGCAATGTGAGTTCGAAAGTCTCCCTTCTCACAATGTTTTAGAAACACCTGGCCAGTGTGAACATCTTCAAAATAGTGCCTCAGCCAACATTGCTCACGCTAAAGCATTGTGGTTGACCTCCGCACATCTGGCAGCAGATCTTAAACTTCAAGAACCAGTCAAGACAGTTGAAGAATTAGTTCCAGCATACTACCACTGGCATTTACACATGTTCAGAAAATCTAACTTGCAACGGCTACCTCCCAGACGCAAGTATGATTTTAAAGTTGACTTGATACCTGGCGCTCAACCTCAGGCTAGCAGAATTATCCTGTTATCACTGGCCGAAAATGACGTACTTCAGAAACTGATTGACGATGGCCTTGCAAATGGGACTATTCGCTGCACGACGCCACCATGGGCCGCACCCGTACTCTTCACTGGCAAAAAGGACGGCAATTTACGTCCTTGTTTTGACTATCAAAAATTGAATTCATTGACAGTGAAAAATAAATATCCACTACCTCTTACTATGGATCTAGTCGACAGTCTTTTGGACACCGAGAAATTCACTAAATTAGACCTCCGTAATGCTTATGGAAATCTCCGAGTTGCTGAAGGTGACAAAGATAAACTCGCGTTCATATGCCGTCAGGGACAATTTGCCCCGCTGACGATGCCGTTTGGTCCCACGGGTGCTCCTGGGTAGTTTCAGTATTTCATGCAGGATATTTTACTCGGAAGGATTGGTAAAGATACTGCTTCTTACCTGGATGACACAATGATCTATACAAAAGGGGGTGTTAATCATGAAGAAGCGGTGGACAGTGTGCTCGATATTCTGAGTAATCATGATCTGTGGTTGAAACCAGAAAAATGCGAGTTTTCCAAATCCGAAATTCAATACCTCGGCCTGTTGATATCGAAAAATAAGATCAAAATGGACCCTACTAAAGGTAAAGCAGTGACGGACTGGCCTTCACCCAACAACGTTTCGGAGCTCCAACGGTTTATTGGCTTTTCGAATTTCTACCGCAGATTCATTGATCACTTCTCACAAACCACATGTCCTTTACACAACCTGACTAAAGCAAAAACACCATTCATACGGGATGATAAATGTCACACAGCTTTTGAAACATTGAAAACATCATTCACGACAGCACCTATTCTCAAGATTGCTGACCCATATAAACCATTCATTCTTGAGTGTGATTGCTCCAATTTCGCACTGGGAGCTGTATTATCTCAACGTTGCGACGCGGATGGCAAGCTTCACCCAGTCGCGTACTTGTCACGATCATTGGTTCAAGCGGAACACAACTACGAAATATTTGATAAGGAACTACTGGCTATAGTAGCTTCCTTTGAAGAATGGCGTCATTATTTAGAGGGTAACCCAAATAGGTCGGAAGTAATTGTCTACACCGATCACAGAAACCTAGAATCTTTTATGAAAACCAAGCAACTAATGAGACGACAAGCACGCTGGGCTGAAACTATCGGATGCTTTGATTTTGTTATCAAATTTAGACCAGGCCGTGATGCAGGAAAACCTGACGCATTATCCCAAAGACCTGATCTAGCACCGGACAGAAATGAAACTGGACCTTCGGACAATTGTTAAAGCCTAGCAATATTGAGACTGATTCATTCCCAGTCGAATTAGCATGCTGCAAAGCTTTTTTTGAAGACAAGAATGTTGAATTAGAGGATGCTGAAAAATGGTTTGACATTGATGTTCTAGGGATATCACATGAAGTACCCAGAGAAGAGAGTGTTCAACTTAATAACTTCAAGAATGGTAGTGATATTATTGAAATGATTTGTGGAGCAAACAAGACCAATGAACGCATCCAAGACCTCATATCCGCGACTGTCAGCCCAATGTCGTCAAAATTTAAGAAGGCTTTCAAGAATTTCAAATTCAAGGATGGTGTTTTATATAACAACGGACGAATTGAAGTGCCTCACAATGACAACATCAAATTTCACATTCTTATGAGCCGCCATGACAGCCTGCTCGCGGGCCATCCAGGGAGAGCAAAAACCCTCAACCTCGTACAATGTTCATTCAATTGGCCATCATTGAAGGCGTATGTTAACAGGTATGTTGACGGGTGCGATTTGTGTCTAAGGGTGAAGTCTAGTACCACAAAACCTTTCGGGACTTTAGAACCATTGCCAGTACCAGCGGGCCCGTGGACAGACATCACTTACGATCTCATTACAAAATTGCCTAAATCAAGAAATTTTGATAGTATCCTGACGGTGGTTGATTGCATGACCAAAATGGCTCATTTTATCCCTTGTAAGGAGACTATGAATGCAGATGACCTTGCTGACTTAATGATTCAAAATGTATGGAAGTTGCACGGCACTCCTAAAACGATAACTTCGGACAGAGGGACTATCTTTATTTCACAAATCACTCAACAACTTGATAAACAATTAGGAATCAAACTACACCCATCCACGGCCTTTCATCCACGAACTGACGGACAAAGCGAGATCGTCAACAAATCCATTGAACAGTACCTTAGGCACTTTGTTGGTTATCAACAGGACAACTGGGAATCACTATTGCCGACGGCTGAGTTTGCCTACAACAACAGGGATCACGAAGCTACTGGAGTGTCACCATTCAAAGCGAATTACGGATTCAACCCGACGTTCAATAAGGTTCCAAGTAATGAGCAGTGCATCCTGCTTGTGGAAGAAAGATTGCAAATGATTGAAAATGTTCAAAACGAGCTGACACACTATCTTAACGCTTATCAGGAAACCATGAAAAAGCAGTTCGACAAACATGTGGAAAAGACACCTCAATGGAACATTGGAGACCTGGTATGGTTGAATGGGAGAAATATCTCCGCTACAAGACCAAGCCCAAAATTAGAATATCAATGGCTAGGTCCCTTTACTATAATGAAAAAGATTTCTACGTCTACTTACAAACTTGATTTGTCCATCTCAATGAAAGGTATTCACCCGGTTTTTCATGTGTCTCTTCTTAGGAATCACAAAATGGACACTATTACTCAACGAAAACAAGTGGAACCACCAGCAATAATTATTAACGGAGAAGAAGAATTTGAAGTTGCTGAGATATTAGACCACAGAATTAGAGGTAAAAGAACAGAATACCTAGTCAATTGGAAAGGTTTCACTTCAAATCATAATTCATGGGAACCTTTGACGAATTTATCAAATTGTAAAGAAATGATTGAAGATTTTAATGAAAGGTTCAAGGGATTATCTTTAAGGAATAAGAGGCGACGGAGAAGAAAGTGAGCGGGTAAAGCTTTTTCCCACCGGGTTTTTTAATGCTACCCAGGGGAAGAATGCAGAACTTGCAAGAGAGAGTTTGGGCATTAAAGGGGGGATAATGTTACAACTCTACGAATGTAACAGGTGTGAAAGAAAAGTTGTATATGTCACACATTAGCTATTTACGGTACTCAAAGCAACTATATTTATGTACATAGTTGCCGTATATAGTTTTTTTTTGGCGGGGAATATACTTTGAAAATACTTCGATTGTTTTTTTCCCCGCCAAAAAAAAACTATATAGGACAACTATGTACATAAATATAGTTGCTTTGAGTACCGCAATTAGCTTTAACTTGTATTACGTCACGTATAGCTTCTCTCCTCATCCGACAATCTTAATAACCAACTTGATTGCCGTGACCCACCCTTCATTCCCGTGAGCCAAGACCCCAGCCGTGATCATAACACAGAACTGAATAAAAACTGCCTAGGCACACCTTACCAAAGGAATTGATTGTCCATTACATGTCTCATCACCCAATACACTTTGAACGTGGTAGACAAAGAAATGGAAACCAAATCTTGTATAACCAATCGGAATTTCATCAGATTATTAACCTTTTTGTCTTGTACACCACGGGGCGACTTTAAACTGAGCTCACCTGAAATCAAATCAGTGTGGCCTCAGGTGGAGAGCCCGGGAAAAAAAGGGCATTTCTAGGTGACAGGAACGTGGGGGAGGCCACGTGGTCCTCACCCAGGCCGTCACCTAGCCACGACATGAAAGAACTGAGCACATCGGCGTAGTGTCATCCAGGTCTCATTCAACTTCTTGTGTTTGTGTACATATTGCATAGCCTGATTCAGTGCAAGGTAGCTTTATGCAGTATATATTTGTCTAAGCGCTAACCCACAGTATAGGTCTGTTTAGCTCAGTGGTTTAGAGTGCTGTCTGCATCCCTGCTCCATACCAGCAGGCCATGTGTTCAAGTCTCACTGGGTTTTGTTCTTTTGGACATTTTGTAGGACCTTTTTTTTGCCTATACATGATTTACTCACCTAATGACCAGGTTAGCCATCACCTTGTGGACACGTGATCACATCAGGTGTTGGCCACCCTGAGTTTCACCTGAAATCAAATCAGTGTGGCCTCAGGTGGAGAGCCCGGGATTTTTTGGCAGAGGATCATTTCACCTGATGCTCACCTGCCAGCCGCCCCGTGGTGTAGTACATGATCATCTTTACTACTTAGTACTACCAAACACATTGAAGATTTTATTCTGGAATTTATCAGTCTTATTTCTAAAACTCCCTTGTTATGATAGATTTGTTCAAGACACTCTTGTTCACAATACATGGTATAAGAACTCATGATCAAGCCTCAGAGACATAAATTTCACAGTTGCCATATGACCACTTTATACATATCAAAACTTGCATATATTTATATCAGCCTACATATGTTGCCTGATCTCAATTTACAATCAAGATCATCCTTGTACCTTGTCTTTTTCTCTGTCTTTTTCTCTTCACCATCCACTTTCCACTTCTAAGAATTGATTCTAATACATAAAAATATCTAAACCTATGAGTTGAAGCACAACAATACTGTAGATCAAAACACACAAATCAAAACAAAAAAACAAGTATTGCATCTAACTGTATATGATGAAGAAAAGAAATACAATAGAGAGTCAATCATTTCTATGACTTCTGAACATATATCAAGCAGCAACTGATCGCTTCTCAAACAAAAGCTGAGGAGGAGCACTACTCTTGATAGCAGCTTGATGAGCAGCATCCACTTCTCTAGCACTAGCATCAACAAACACTTTCAATCGGCCATCTTCTAAAACTTGAATCTGTACCAATTCAAGTGTAGGTATTAACCAATGCGCTCCACAATGTGAGACTGAAGAACGTAGGATTAGTTTTTGGTCATCCAACAAGATAAAACAACTTGACATACTTTTTTCATGAGGGTGAGAGGTGCAGACTGCGATTGTCTTGGCTCCACTTGCTACTCCTGCTTTGATGCCCGAAGGAGAGTCTTCGATCACTAAGCATTTGGCAGGATCAAATCCTAAACACTCTGCTGCCAATATGAATGGATCGGGCTGGGATTGATGAAAGGTCAGTGGACGATAGGACAGAAGAGTCAGGTCATTGAAACTCACCAATGGTTTTCCACCTTTAAGACGTGGATCATCTGCAGTGATGGTAACCTTGGGTGGTACTATACCTACCCGCTTAAGGGCTCCGTAACAATACGTCTTCGCTCCCGAAGTTGCAACGGCATAACGACCTTCGGGAAGTGCGTCAATGATTCTTCGTACACCTGGAAGGATCTTGACTGACTTGTCCTATAGCAGATTTTTCAATATCAGCATACTGTAGATTAAGGATCTTTTATAAGAAAGAGATATCTATACCGTCAAGTCAGAGACATCGACCTCTTCATTATCTGTCTTAATGGAGTCTTCATCGTCGTCATCAGCGAATACGTCCTCGTCAACGGTTTCAGATGTCTCATGAGCGGCTGGCGTGGGTGAGAGTCCTCCGTTCGCGCCCCCAGAGGGGGATCTAGCCGGATTAAGGGGGGCAGAAGTCAGAGGCTTGAGTCCGAGTGCCTGTGAGAGAGTTCAACAAAAGAGTGAGTCTCAAGATGATGGAATGAAGATGATGAAGTGTAAAAGGAAGTGAACTGACAGCCATTCGACTAGTGACCCCATCAGCAGTTATAGACTGATTCAAGCTTGATTTACGCCTCACAGCGCTCTTGTTATCGTGAGTAGCCATTGATCCACGTCTACTGGTCTCACGACTTGCTCTTTTGCTACTAGCCGCACTGGAACGACGAGATTGAACTTTGGTTTGAAAGTCATCAGCCTGCCTTAAGATCTCCGTTTCAAATTCTTCTACGTGTGGTTCCATCTCAACATTTGACAATCGACGGAGATGAGGTTTAAGGTCTTTAAGATTATCGATGGCACGACGACCATGGGTGGCATCGATAACTTCTTGAGGGTCCTTCTTCAAGGTCTCAGCTACTGCACCCCAAGCTGATTCCACAGCAGCAATTGAATCAACCAAAGTGCCATCCATGTCGAACTAAAAAATCAATCAATAAGATTTTGAGTCAAGTATTCAAAGCTTTGAGAGTAGGAAGATATCAAGTAAGAAGACTAACGAGGATTGCATCAACAATGAGTTCAGCTTGATTCTTAGCAGAATAGCTAGAGCAGAGATTGAATTCAGACATGATAAGACTGATGCAGAATGTTATTCAAAAAGACCTTGAAAGATGATGATGAGGAGGAGGAAGGGAATGAAGAGAAGGGTGATAGGATCTTGGTAATTGATTTGAGGGATGATTAGATAATCAGATTGGAGGATAGTGATGATGTGAACTTTAAATGAAAACGTGAAATAAGGTGAGAGTGACAATTTAGTGAAATTAAAGTTACTATCTTTGTCAGACTGAGATCGATAAATGGGATGGAATCAAATGGATTGGCAGATGAGTTTGATGACGAAGAGTTTATCTACGGTGGGTGACTTTAATCTCCTCTTCAAACTCTTTCTCTTGTGTTCTCCCGCTCACTACATTGATCATACTATAGATTTATGTAATCACTCTTTTCTAATACAATTGGTTCAAGTCTTCATTTCAATTTGGATGGAATTCATCATCATCTTTTAGTACATACTTGATCAAAGTCTTCTTCCTTCCAATTGTTGATGCCCATAATTGGCTCTCACAGAATCGCAGGACTCTCGCGATCGATCGGTTACCCGAAAGTGCTGATTGGACGGCTATTTCTGCGTCATGGGTCATATTCTCAAAGAACGTTCCTACATTTTGAATTCATCGTCAAATTGCTTGGAACGATTTGACATTTCCTCGCTATTAATTTTCTAAATTCCATTTGGCTCTGGTGTATAAATTTGAATTATTTTAAACATCTCCTTTATACATGACCCTCGACGATATGCGTTTATACTTTCTTGAAGAGATGCTGTGATCAGCCCTAACACTCCAGCAACCACTCAATCGATCGAGGAATCGAAGCATACGCATTTACCAACGACAGACATTGGCTCTACGAAACATGTATGCGTATTTGGAAGCCTGGAAACTTTCCATGCGATATTGGTTCACTCTTTATGGTTGTGTGTTTAATCAAAAAGTGACGTCATTGGAATTACATAGGTGTTCACCCGAAGTTCGTTCCGGCCTCTCTCGGTATGAAACCACTCGGATTCAAATGACATCATCTAGATACAATTTGGTGTTGATCAAGTTTATAGCTCCGTCTCAAGTCAACAAACTTCAAAACCCTGATTGAGATCCTCATCAATTCATTTGAGTGTTGCAGGCGAACTCGAGCAGCAGATACATAGCACGGAACTATAGTGGGTAAACCCAAGTCTGTGTTCCAAGCCCACCCCGCATAGAGGTTCAGGTCCAAAATTTTTGAGAAATTTTCCTAATTTTTTTTCACTTTTTTTGGTGGGCAAGTCAGGTTTATGGGTGGTGTTAAGGTGTGAAATTTTGTATTTTTTTACTCTTGTTCATCACAATACCCAACACAAGATATGCTGAGCACAAAGCTCAGCCTTCAGTACTTGAGTATCAGCCCGTAGTGCTTGGCTACCCCCTAGCATAGGCCCAAGCACCTAGTTATGTGCCTAGTAATAAGCTAAGTACCTAGCTAAGTACTTAAGTAGGTACTTAGCTAGGTACTTAAGCCCTAGGTCCAAAAATCTGGGACCCAAAAAAAACAAAAACATATTTCTTGACTCCAGGACCATATTCCCAGATTTGTCTGAATATCATCTTTTCACCGGTCTGGGTGCCAGTCCCCAACATTCAAATGGAGTGCCCCGTCTTTGACCCGAAAGGTGAAATTTCGATTTTGCGGGGCAGGTTGGAACACGTACTTGGGTTTACCCACTATACATACAGTTGAACCCACGCCATTGCATACCCGCACAGGTGCATAACCCGTGATAATGCATACAAAAATCCAGGATCTTGGTATTATTCACTGCCAAACTTGACAAGTGAAATGCAATACCAGTCTTAATGCATACAAAAAGCTTTCAGCCCAAATTATGTGATTGTGCGGGTTTGACTTCAATCATGATTCTTACGGCTGACACAAGAGCTATGGAGAAATGTGTTATGCTTAAACATTATGTCTAGCACTAAAGATAGCCTTTTGGGGGCCAAGAAATGGATCAACTTCATTTTGAAGTTCATTGTCTTCATTCTTAAATCATGTGTAGCAACATGGAGAGCTCAGAGGCAGTTTAGGGCACAAAATTGGCCAGATTGAGTGATGAAGAGAATGTTTACATGTGATTTGTGAGGAAGTAGGGATGTATCAATCAATTTGTTGAGGATGCAAAGAAGAGTGTAGATGTTCAAAAAGAATTGCTTTGAGCGCTGGTAGTTTTCAAAATGAGATAGACCAAAAGATAAGAAATTCAGAAAAAAGACAATGATAGAAGAGTTGTAAGAGGAAAAGATTGGTTGGAGGAGGGTGAAATTGATTCAGACAAGTTGGTTGGTAGAGGTGATTTTGGTAATGAATGTGTGTCCATTTCACCTGGTTGAATAAGATCTGATACATAAGTGTGGATTTTAGCCAAGCTCTTAATGAAGAAGAACTCTTTGATCTTGATGAAGTTTTGAAGCAGTTATAATTCTGATGGAAAACAGTCTATGAAGTGTAGATGCTCTTTTGGGTGTTGAGCATCTGAATTTTTGCAGAACTGAAGATCAGAGGGATTTCCCAAAATGAGAATTGGTCTGTTAAACACATGAAGGATCAATCTTTCCTAAGGAATGATTGACAGAAACAGAATGGACACCTGCATATGGAGATGGCCCAAGTTGCTGGAGGTTGTCAATCTTACCTTTTCAACTCAATTCAGTCTGATTTAAGCTGGTTTAGCTTCCTTACTCTCATCATATTGAAGCATAACTGCTTCTGTGATTTATCTCATGCTTGTTTTCCCATGCTAAAAATGTGATTTTAAAAGCATATCATTCAAAACCTGGAGCATATGTTTAAAATGCTGTATAAATCTGAATTTACCCCCCACCAAGAATGGTTGGATCATTTTTGATGATTAAATAAAAATATGCTTGTGTAGTGAATGTTTATAAAGGAAACTCACTGTATGTATAAAAACATGTTTTTTGAACAAGGCAAGTTTTTTTTCAAAAAAACAAAAACAAATACAGCTTTGACTCTGACCTGACTGATGCCAAAAAATCCTCCTCAAAGTCATTGGTTTTGACTGAGTTTCTGTGTGATCAAACCTTTGAGAAGATCAATAAAAGTGGGATTGCAGAGAATTCCTGGGTTTGAAAAAGGACTGTACATGATGTGATATATTATCTAAGTAGCTTTAGAAACAAACTTTGTAAGGGGTTTGCTTCTTTGAAGATTTGACACAAATCAAGTGGCAAGATCTGACTGAGGCCCCAATGGCCCATTCAAACCCTTTCACTTCATCTCCATCATGATGTGCCAAAGATCTCATCATGATCTCTGAGGCTCTGAGAAACTCTTGATGAGTGGGTTGAGCCAGTGGCAGTGGTGGCAGGGTGTGTTTTATGATATCCTTTTCTCTTGTTTCTTCTTGAATACTGTCAACAATTGCTTTTGGGGTCCATTCTTCTAAGCCACTTGAGTGTTTGCCAGATATATGGAAGATTCTAACAGTTGCAATGAGGAATCTTTTTTGCAGTAGAACAAAAAAAAATCACACAGAACAAAAAAAACAATCCAACAATGAAATAGTTCAATAAATGATTGGGTTTGAACTTTGAATCTCAAAACAAAAGGTGTATTGGTTATAATTGGGTATGAGAGGTTGATTGGTTATTTTTTAACTGATTTCAGTGCAAATAGAATTTATTTGGCCAAAAAAATCTTGAATTTTCTGGAGTATTGGGTTTGGCACATATTGGTAGCACCAGAGTTGACTGTATGAAGAAATCAAAATCTATGTATTAGCCAGGTTTGCAAAAAGCTGGTATTTTAAAGCCAGTCAATCTTTTTGGCTGGAAGCTCTCCAGATCTGTCAATAGGTAGACAAATTCACCACCCAAAAATGTTATGTGTTGAATGATTCCTAAGAAATTTATAAGCTACTGATGAAATGAATTATCAAATTATCTTAATCCAGTCCAATATTTTAAGAAACTCTATAATTTTTAAAGAATTCTGAATTCCAGTTATCCTTTTTCCGTTTACCAATCAATTATTTCCTTATCAATTTTCCTAAGTTTTAAAAATTTCTTTCTCTTCATTTCTTTACTTTCTTATGATCTCTCTACTGATCTTTTATCTATATTTTACAATTACTTAAAATCAATAAATCCATCAAACCATCACACTAAGTTCACCACAACTCAACTCAAAGCTTCTTCTTATTTATCAAACTCAGGGAGAAGCTGAAAACCTTACTATTGTTTTAAGGTAAATGAGTTAACAAATCAAATTATAAAAAATGTTTATCAATCTTTCTCTAAAACTTTGAAATGTCAACATAGTTCTTATACAAAAATCATGATAAGTTAAAAACTGAATGTGAAACTGGGCTAAGTCCTTTTAGCACTAAGGCTAAAAGGGATAAATTATAATCATCCTATCCAACAACTACACCCTCTCCGACCCGCCTATTAAAAAGAGCGTAATCTAAAGAGTGGTGAAGAAGGGAGGACAATAAAAATAATTAATAGCCAACAGGAAAAGTCACAGAGTCAGTATCATGTTTCAAAGAAAGACTATGAGATTGACAAACTAAGGTGAAAGAGATCTAAAAAACTTAACAACCATGAAAGGAAGTAAAAGAAGAAAAGAAATCTCACATTGCTTAAGAAGGAAAAGAAACAGAAGCGCCCACATGGGAGGCTTGACCAATAATGTGATTCTGTGAATCAGGTAATCTTAATGCCACATGACCACGTACATAAATACAGAAAGCTTCAGAAGACCAATGTCCGGCAGATTGAATAAAATCCATTGAAGCACTGGCTTGGGCCAAAGTTGTTGCACCTCCTGAGCGTAAAGAATGACCAGAAAAGTCCTTCAAAAAAAGCTTATGAAAGCGGGACAAGAACCACAAACGAGAAGGAGGAACGCCTGAATAAGTAAGAAATAATTTGTGTAAGGAAAGGAATAAAAAATCCCTAGATCTTAAATAAGACTTCATAATAACAATAGGACAAGCTGTCAAATCTTTGAAGTATTGAATGATAACCGGAACTCCCATATAACAAGTATCTGTTACAATATTGATATTCTTTTCATTTCACGTGTCTGTATCATTTCATTACTCACATGTCACGCTCATATCAATGTAATGATTTTCTTCTCCTATTTCATATAAATGTCTTAAGAATCTGACTAAGTGTAACTGTCCAAACCTAATCAAACCTATGTATCACTTTGTTGTTTTCACTTATAAGCAGTACTGACAGAGCGCCTCGAGCTCTTCTCTCTTCATCCAAGAAATTCTCATACAATCTTGGTTGAAGGTGAGTAACTCGTGGTTGTGGGATTCAGATAGATTCAATTCATTAAGTTTGAATCTTATTGATCCCTGCTCTGACAGGTATGTTTAATTTCTACTTTATCTCATATTTCATTTCTTTAAATTGTGATGGATAAATGAATCTGATCCAAGAAATTCTCATACAATCTTGGTTGAAGGTGAGTAACTCGTGGTTGTGGGATTCAGATAGATTCAATTCATTAAGTTTGAATCTTATTGATCCCTGCTCTGACAGGTTTCACAAGATTGTATTAGGTTATGAGCCCAGCGTAATACGTCTGCGGCAACCTATCGTTCCATCACAATCGTCTCAAACTTAATAATTATTCTATCATGCTTTCCCCGATCTCGATGTATTACTCTGTATAAATCTCAGTTGAATGAATCCAACCGACACCAAACCTGAATCTAGTCCAGGATCCGAGGACAAGGCACAACCTCTTACATCTTCTAGTTCCGATTCAAAACTCAAAAATACCATTCCCTTCCCCACCAAATCTTTCTATCCAATGACTTTGACATCGGAAGACAAGTTCTCAACTTCTACGTATTCAACCATTGTCAGACTCTCCACCAACACTTTCAATGACTGGAAACTGAAACTGACCACAGTACTAGGTGCACAACGTCTATCCAAGTACATCCTACGAGACATCCCTGCACCAACTGATGAAGTAGAACTTGAAGATCATGAAACTAATAAGCTTCGGGTATTGGCTGCAATTCATGCAATGGTCGATGACAAAAACTTTCAAGTCATCCGTACTTGTACATCTCCAAAGGAGGCTTTCGACAAACTGTGTGATCATCATGATGATGCTGGGGGCATATCTACTGCTCATATCTTCTCTAACTTAGTAACTCTCCGGATGAATTCTGATGATGATCTTAATGAACATGTCAACAAATTCCGAAAAATTCACAATGACTTGATCAGTAATCTTTCATCAACTCCCGATATAAAAATCTCCGAACCATTTGTCACGATTATTCTTATCAAATCTCTTCCATCTGAATATACACCTCTTGTTCAAAGTCTCCTTACCAATTTCAAAGAATTGACGCTCACAAGACTATTCTCATTACTCAAGATTGAAGCGACAAGAAGTGCTTCGAACAACAAATCGGACACGGCACTAGCAGCGAGTCGTAACATCAAAAACAAATCTCAATCATATAAGAAGAAGGATTCATCAAGCCAATCGTCAAATGGACTTCGATGTTCTTTAGGTCATGAAGGTCATACTGATGAGAACTGTCAGACTCGGAAATTCAGAGATTTCCTAGAGCACGAGAAGAAAACCGCAGCCATCGCCTCTTCCTCAGGTAATATATCTACTGCTGCTCACACATCTCAGACTCCACATGAGCCGGACGAAGATACGTCCTATTGGGATTCCGCTTTTTCTGCCTCAACCAGCTTCAGTACGCCAGTAATCTGTGACACCGGTGCTACCGGTCATATGTTCTCAGATCTTTCTCTCATGACTGATTTGCGTCATTGTTGTCCCATCAGGATAAAAGTTGCATCAAAGGATGGAGCCATCTATGCTCGAAACAAAGGCAATGTAAGATACGGCTCTCTACTCCTTCGCGACGTTCTCTACTCGCCGGAATTGACTGGAAACCTAATATCAATTGGTCGCCTATGTGACGACGGATACCGTGCATCTTTTGATAAATCGATCGGTCACATTCTAGATTCATCCGGTAACAAGGTCCTCCGCATGCACCGTAGCTCTATGACCAATCGACTCTGGACTCCTATCTCTTCTAGTGACTCAAATTTGGCCTTTTTCATCACCTCTGACCCTGAAAAATTAGCTTTAACATGGCACCGACGTTTGGGACATTTACATCCTGATGGTGTTATCTCTCAACCACCCATCAACACCTGTCAACCCGAGCGGAACGGGCGGAATCTCTCTCGATCTTGATCCGTAGAACCCCGTCCGTCATTCCAACTCCGGTTTCCAACAACATCGATTTCGAGGGCTTCCCCTCCTGGTTTTCTTTCGGGAGTTCTCATCGATCGTCTCAAGATCCCTTCAGTCTCATCTCACCCGGACTTCCTCTGATTCCCTCAACACCCCACATCATGCCTTTCACCGTTCACAAACGCGAGCTTTGAACCATGGTAGTACGCAAATCAAAACTCAATTGGACTCATTCACAAATCTGTCGAGAACTGGGAGTGACCGTATCAAGGACTTCGGTTTGGCGATGGCGCACTCTATTTGATACCACTGGCTCGACTGTGCGGGACCCAGCGACTCTAGGCACCCGAGGGCCACGCAGAAAGCTGAACCCTGTGCACCAACACTTTTTGAAAACGCAACTGCGAAACGATCCGAGTATCTACCTTGATGAGCTTCAGGATCAATTTCAGCTTCAATACGGCTCCCATGTGTCCCTAAGCACGCTCTCTCGGGAGCTCAGACTTTGATTACATTTCAGTCGGAAGAAACCACGAATGGTTCATACGAATCAATGCCCAATTGCAAGAGCGGCCTACATAGACACAATTGCTGAGATTGACCCGAGATGCCTGGTTTTTGCTGGTAAGGCTTCATTTGACGCCATGTGTCAAAAGTTATATTCATGCTGATTTGTGTTTGATTCAAGATGAATCTTCGCTCTCCAAACATCGTCTTTATCGTTTGATGGCTTGGGCGCCTGTAGGTCAAAGAACACCACGACTTCATCAGCTCACCTCGGCAAACAGATACACTGCACTAGCAGCCATTGCGATTGATGACGGGTTGATGGCTTTGGAAGTGGTCCGAGGTGGGTATCGACGATTGGATTTTGAATCCTTTTTGGCAAATGAGCTGGTGAGTCGCATCTCTGGTGATGTTGCCTAATGTGAACACCAAAACTGACTTTGCAGACTTCATCAGCTGCCAAAGATGAATCCGTGGCCGGCGGCGAAAAGTGTATGGGTAATTGACAATGCGCCCATTCACCACGGCGGAAATGTTCAGGAGATGTGTGATGCAAAAGGGGTCAGGCTCATTTATCTTCCTCCATATAGCCCGGATTACAACCCGATCAAAAAGGGATTTTCAATTCAAAAATCTCACATGAAGCGATCTTGACTTCTCCAGTTTAACTTAACACCTGAAGAAGAGACCGCGGTGATCTTCGATTCTTTTCTGGAGACTTTTACTCGAGAACTTGCCGGTCCATTATTCACTGGTTGTGGGTATACTTGATTTAATGAAGATTATAAAATCAAGTTGACTTGGTCGGAGTGATCTGGGTGGATCTTGGGTATGTGTGCTTCACCTCTTGTTCAATTGTTTTTTGGTAATCAACTATCAATGTATCAAATCATACACATTATGCAGATAATGTGTATGATTGGGTCAATCTCATATAAATTTGTTCATCAATTACTGGTTCTTGTGGGTTATAATAATATTCATTTGCACAACAACAATATAAGAACAATCAAATGTGTACAATCACTGAGTACATATACTAAGATTCATCACGAGTAACAGAAAATTTAAGACTGAGGAATAAATAGATACACTGGATTACTTTTGTTTCACGGCATGAGATTAATTCTTTGAGTTTGAGCTGAGCAATAATGTGTGGAATGTGATTGGAGATAATAGATAGACCAAATGGGCATTACAGTGAAGATATGAGAATGATCCCAGCGGTGGAATTGGAATGTGGTTGAACCAAGTTCAACTTGCTGGAAGAGAAAATCAAATCCAGTTCAAAATCGAGTATGAGTAATCAAAGTGGATGTTAAGACCCACTCACCAAGTTTGAATTGATTGGTCCCATGAGCGAATTCAATCATCTTCTGCGCAACTTCCAAAGCGATACCCGCCTCGGTCAATGTCAAGGTGGTCATTTGAAGGCTTGGGATGAAGTCGGTCCACGCAGTCCAATCATTCGCCGCCAGTATCTCGCGTGTCTTTTGATCAGTCAGGCTAACCCCTGCCTGCAAAAGAAAGTCATCAAGTGTGATTTGAACTGAGTTGACAACCTCAACTGAAGGTGATGATGAAGCGGAAGAATCCGAGTCAACCTCTACAACCAAGTGGCGTTTGCGATTGAAACCTTCTTCCGGGGCTTCATTGTGTTCTAATTGGTCGGACTCAGCTTGCGAACTAGCATGCTGAGCTTCGTGATTATATCTGCGTGAACCACGTGGATTCCCCGAGTGAGATACACTCACACCCTCTTTCTTGATATCAAAGCTCCCCGTGGTTAATCTTGAGTGACTTCCAACTGATGAATCCAAAAGGTCGCCAGCATTCGCAGTAGAACCACGAGTTGGTTTGGATGTTGAATCACCCAAATCGACTCGAGCGAGTTTGGAAGGGGGATTTCTTTTGACCGGTTTGGAAAAAAGGGACTCGTTGGAGATTGGCCCAGGTAATTGCAGTTTCGAGATCAAATTGGGTAGGTCATGCTGGACAAATCCTTTGTATCCGTCAGAGAAGCGCGTGAACTGCTCCTTTGAGGTTGTCTTCACACTCGCCGAAGTTATCGCTCAACGAAAAGCTGGGTTATCCGGTGGCACGGTCATACTTGCTGTCCCATCGATCTAACATGTTTTCATTCAATCAACATCAGTTGATTCTTTCTCAACACGATCCACCTGAAAAGAGTTTTGAAGCCTGCTTCAAAACTCACAATTGCATCAGTCCAACACTTGGCCACTAAAAATGTAAACTTGTACAAGAGCGCTTCATGGAATGGTGACAGCAAAACACCAGCTGAATCGCCTCCACGCCCATTCGACTGGCCATAGACATAGTTCAGGTCTCTGAGAATCTTGTGGCGTTGAATAGCGCAATCAATGCCCTGTGAATGTTGAACATGCTCCATCAGCTCTTCCCAAAAAGTGAGAAGGATTAATCAAAAGTGAAAAGGCTCACTTGTTGAATGACATCGCTGGGGCTCCCATCATATCCTCCACCGGGCTTGGCCTGTTCAATCAACACTCTGGTTCCCTGAAAACAGGCATCGTCATTTATTAGTTTATCAAAATAGATCATTGTCATCATTAACATTTTCCGTTTTTATTTCAATCATTAGAACAAAGGGACTCACAGTATCGATGGGCACATCTCGAGCTTCATTCAAACTAGAAGTAACCAGTACAGTAGCAATCTTGCTCCGTCCTTCCAATTTATGAACCATATCTCTGAATTGACTCGGTTTAGAGAAGTCGTATTTGGTGTAACCCACTTTTCCCGTCCACACCATATCTTTTGAACGTGGGCCATCAAGAATCACTGTACCCATACCTTCAGCGTACTGATCAAATACAGTTGAACATGATCTTCTAAACTCATTCAGACTTTTACCTAACAAACACGCCTTGAAAGATAAAATTTTGCCGTTATTCTCTTTTTTTGAATCACTATAATAAGTCTTGATTGAGGCGTTCGATTTTCGCCAGGCGCGTGTTTGTTCAAGCTCGGTAGGTGAAGGCGGTCGCTCTATATGATAAAGTACCTTCACTTCGACTTGATGGATGGCCTCAAATCGATCACGAGCTGGACCAACGGGAGGTAGCAGTTCGTTGTTTGACTTGAGCACCGGTTGATCTGCCTCGTCTGTTGCTTGGAACGTCAATTCAAACAGGCCATTCTCCCCAGAAAAATTAGTTCATGTATCCAAATACACATGAACACGAGGAAACTAAAAAGGCTACAAAATGCTCAAGTAGAAAGACTGACACTGACCTGGATTATGATTGACTACATTGACAGAGCCCTCCATTAATGCAGGATCTATTGGAATAGATGTGTTCATCTTACTGAGGTACCAAAGGATATCAAACAAAGATTGGATGCAAACCGCTCAGTGTAAACTCAGGTGATTTGTTATAGGGAAAGTACTGGATTTTGAAGAGCACAACACGACAGGAAGTAGGGAGAAGGGGGGGCACAGCCGCCCAACATCACTTTGGTCTGCTCAACACACACCGGTAGCTTGTCATTGATAATGAGATCATGAGTTCCATCATGATTTGCCAGTGTTTAGTCATCTGGTGAGTATGCAATAGCTGGATCACCAGCTGGGTTATGACAAGGGCTAGCCTGGGTTAGGTTAAAATCAGGGCTGCAGATCCATACAACTTTTTGAAGATGTTTCAATAATTATGACAACGGCTGTAAATCCGGAGGATAGATCGTGTTCTCGGTTGGGTTAAATATATAAACCGGATCATTTTCAGATCTTGGACACGAAAGAGGGACAGGAAGTTGATTTTTAAATAATGGTTGATGGGCATCCCTGTCCAACTTGAGTAATCTGATAGCGAAGTTAGACCAATGTCTATACCAGTTTCTGGAATTAAACGGAATGACCTCGGCGAAGGAGCTCCTAATCGACTGCATAGAGACGTTGTTAGAGCCACCGGCTTCTTGATAAGACCTTTCGATCTCAGCCAGTTTCCTAGTAACTTCCGCTGCAGCTTCATAATTAGCACCATGCTCGGACATCTAATTCTTTTAAGAAGTATTTAAAAAACTTTTTACTACTAATGTTAACTGTAGTTATGCTTCTTTAAAAAATTGAGAAGAATAGAGATGAAGTGATTTTCGAATAAGATGAGAATGGTAAAAATGGAAATGAACAAAATATTTGGTAAACAGGTAATGACGTCAAACAAACATAAGTGAAATATAATAAAAAATACCCGGACTGTCATTACATTGTGAATTTTGTACATCCCTAGTAATCTTGACATTCCCATCCGTAAATAACCAGTGACCTACCACTAATAGACATAGTAGGACTTTTCCTCAAATAAAAAAAACTATAAAACGATTTCATTTACTACAAAAAAAAACCATAACTGGTTGTACCAAGTTTTTTTGTCTCGATCAGAGTTTCAGGTTTGCAAAAAATAATCAAACATCTTTTTTTTTCCATTCATTTTCAAAACAACACACTTTTTTTTCATAGCCAAAATCAAAAGGAGGAAAAAAAATCCAATATATTCTTTTAAATATGTAAAAAATTTAAAATGGAAAAGAATCAAAAGACGGTGAATTTTTTTTTCACGATTTTGAAAACAAACAAGATCAAAAGTTCTTCTTAATTTTATTTGACTATACCATCAAAACAGTCCACATGAATCAAAAGATCAAGAAAACTTCAAGATCTTCCCGAAGATAAATTGAAATAAAAAATAAAGATAAAGAAGGTCTAGAATATCAAAAATAATAATCAAATCTAAATGAAGGTCTATAAGGAGTCAATCTAAAGATTACACTTGAGAGTTTTTCGTTTTTTCTATCAGTTGCTATGTAGCTCTTTTTCGCTTTCCTCTTTCTGTATTTTTTTGTGTTGGATAGTCATACAAACAAAAACCAATGAATAGGACAATGAATGAAAGGAAAGAATGAAGAGATGTTCTATAGTCAAGATAAGTATGTACAAAGAAAGAAAGCATGCTAAGAGTCAAAAAGAAAAAGAACCGCAGGTCTGGCTTTTGCAATTGTATGAATGACTGTAGATCAAGAAAGTAAAGAAAAAATGAATGAATTCATAGGGACTACAACATACAGGTTTCCTGATTATGTATAGAAAGTGAATGATTGAAAGAAAGGGTGAGAAAAATGCTAAGGAACTGTAGATTGAATGTAAATGATGGACTAAGTTACTTATACTTCCTTCAATATGTGGTCATGGCAATTCCAATCTTTTCTTCCACTTTGGCTTCTGGATCGGACTGCATCATGGCTTGTATTCGATGATGATCAAGTAAGACAAAACTTTCATGAGCTCGCTGTCTCACAGGATCAAAACATTCGTCAATGATTGAGAGCCGATCGAATATGCCAGTACGATCTTGGTTTATCTTCAAATCGTCTTTTTGATAATAAGTTTGATTAAAATGTCTAACCAAGACCCGGACGTCAAAGAAGACGTCTTGTTGAATCTTTTCGAGTTTGTATAAGATCGCATTCCAAAACTTTTGTGTCGCTGCTTGAAACTTGGGCAATTCGGCACTTAATTGATCTTCAAGTAGCAAATCTTTTGGATTTCTCTTCAAGATGATTTCCATGGGATTCTCATATGTTTTTAATAAAGTTTGACATAATGGAATGATCGTGTTCTTCAATCTCGCCTCCTGTTCGATTTCGGAAAAGGACGGTTGAGTTCATTTGGCTTTGGGACGTGATGAATCAAAAAAACGAAACCACGCACCATTACTTTGAAGGGGCCGACTGCAGAAGCCAATGCAACATGTTGTTGATAAGCATTGAGATATTTGAAATCAGGACTATCACTAGCCTGATGAAGT
This sequence comes from Melampsora americana, assembly GCA_022264835.1. Lineage (NCBI taxonomy): Eukaryota > Fungi > Basidiomycota > Pucciniomycetes > Pucciniales > Melampsoraceae > Melampsora > Melampsora americana. The sequence goes on along the minus strand of JAIFHY010000228.1, from coordinate 16,232 downwards.
GTATAGAACGCTTTGAATTTTTTGACAAGTCTTGAACTTTGTTCGCTCATCTGATTCATCTTCATCGACCAATCCAAAATCACTTCCGGTAACTCGATCACCGATCGTCTACTCTTGTAAAGCATTTTGATCATTTGATTCAAATCTTCTGTATTGCCCATCCTTTGTTCTTCTTTGATCATCGTCGGTAGATTTTGGACAGGTCCGATATTCATGATCGTCAGCCGCCCTTTTTTGCTACTTGGTCTCTTGATGTTTATGTGAGTGAAGGATTTAGATCCGATGATCTCTTCAATATGCTCACAACGTCGCTTAGCCTGAAATCAATGATGTGTCAGCGTTCTGGCTTCAGATGAATTGAATTAAGAATAGAACACCAACCTCATTGATTGAATCCGCGACTGCAATCATACCTATCTTAGCTTCCTCAAGTCGATGTCTATCGGGATGGTTGGATGGAGTAAGTTGTAATATTTGGTCTAATAATAAGGGGTATTTCAGACATCTTTGAACAGGCTTGATCAATAATCTACGCGGCACATGTCAAACGCGTGGAGGAGAGCAAAACAGCACAATTCCATCAGTTCTGGACACATGCACCGATCTAGTACAACTCTGTAGGGTTACATACGAGGGTAGATCCCATGCAGTTGTGAGCCCGCGAGACAATGCATTACAGTAATTCAAGTAATCCGTCAGGTTTGGTAAGAGAGTTTGTAACCGATTATTAGAAGCTTGGTACTTTGAACAGTAGGTCATGAAGACTTGCTGAATCTTGGGTAACTGTTTTTGAACAAAGGATTGAGTAAGTCAGTTGAGTCAACAGAATACAAAAAGGTAGGAAATATGGTACCATTTGAAAAAAACAAGTTCCGATCATATCACCCATCCCATCTGAGTTGCACTCATTGGCTTTTCTTAATGACGTTGTGAATTCGTCCGCCAGGCAAGCAATCTCTTCAATGTTTGAGAATATTGTTTTTTGATCTCGACTAGACATCGGGGATGGTGATGTGTTGGTGGGATCTTGGCTCGAAGCGGCAAGAGATGACAGTAATTTCTTTGTTGGTCTGCTGCCAGTACTCTCAGCACGGCGCAGCGCGGAAGTCGATCGTCTCTTGGAACCAAAGTTTAGAACTGTGCCCAGATTGAGCTTGTTGTTAGGAGATAGGAATGGCGAAGAGGCTTTTGATTGGTCCTCTGATGATGTTGTGATCGTGTTGGTATAAGATGATTTGGTCGAAAGAGATAATTTTGGAGTGATCTTGATAGCATTGGCTGAATAGATGTCTCTAGTGATAGCCATATCACGGGCATAGCTGGCCTCAGTGTCAATCAGCTCAGCGATCACTCTGGATCTTTGGTTGATTTGTTCTTGATTTGAACTTGGATCGAACGGGTTGGTGGAATGCGGTGAAGAGGTAGAATAGGTCGAAGTGGGTCTAGTATTGAAAGGTGATCGTAGACTTGGTTCCGAGATAGTATTGGAGGTTGAAGCGGTAAGATCAGGTGTACCAGTGATACTATTCCGATTAGCTGACCAAGAGTTTAAATTCGAATCACCGTCATCTTCATTCAAAGTGGCATCAATAGATGTATTCGGGTGAAATGAGGATTCGGACGTATAAGGATTTGAAGGGGTTGATTGTTTGATTTGCATCATAGATCGGGCACGTGATGAAGGTGACAGAAACGGCCTGATTCTAGGCTGCGGATAGGAAGACAATGAGGCTGATAAGTTGTTGTTTCTCAAATGAGGGGTTGATTGACGTTTTGATGGTTGAGAGAATGATGTAGTGGAAGGGGTAGGTGATCGAGAAAGGTCCTGATCAGAGAATGGAAGCTTAACAGGCGAGTCGAAGGTTGGAGAGATTGAATTTGAATTGGAGTTAGAAGAAGCGGAGATTGAGGAAGTGGAGGTAGGCCTAGCTTCAGCTCGATAGATATCAGGATTGATAGTTTTAGTATCTAGCATAGGAGGTAATGATTGAGGCGTTTGATGATGATGATGATGAGAAGGAAAGAGAGCTGAATCTGAGTGATAAGACGCCAGATGAGGTTTGATGGAAGGTTGAAGTGGTTGAATGGTTGTTTGATTGAGTTGTCCAACTTGAGAAAGTTCTGAAAGGAAATCAACTTCTGATGGGATCCTAGCATAACGTCTGAGTCGACGAGTGTGAATAGGATTGTTTAGATCAAGCCGTTCGACGGGAAGTTGACGTTGTAGCCAAAACAGGGGCTCATGTTGATATTCAATGATTGGCGTCTCAATCAGATCTAACTGAGGTGATGAATGGGTGTGAGTTTGAGTAGGAGTGGGAATGTGATCTTTGTTAAGAGTGGGAGTAAGATTGGAAAGATTAGATTGGTGTGTGGGAATAAGATCAGAGCTAACAGCTGGATCAGAAGAATCTTGAGAATCAGAAATCAAATCAGGATTGGTTTGACTGGGACTTGTAGTCATCAGCTTATCAGACGCTTGATCAGCTAACACCATATTGAGTTGAGATTGATTTGAGATTGAGATTGATGATCTTAAATTGAGATCAGCTTCAGCTTCAGAAGGATTTGAATCTGAATCAAATTCTGAGTCTGAGTTATCAGGAGAATCGAGGTCCAAGAATGATGATGATGATGGTCTTTGACTTAAGTTTGGTCTTGTACTTGATCCTGATTTGACAGAGATTGTGGTGATACCGGGTTTGAGCAAACTGACTGTTATAAAAAGATATTCAAATGGATAAAGAGTGGGTATGGGATTTACAAAGGGTATAATCAAACATGGTAGATGGATGAATAATTGGATGATGATGGTAAACAAGCAGGAAGTATGTAATCAGTTTGATTGTTGTATTCAATTCAATTCAAAATGGGATGTAGAAGAATACGAAATGATCAAACGAAGGGTCAAAGATAGATTGAAGAGATTCGAATTTAAATTAAAGATAGAAGGTGAGATTGATGAAGGATGTTTAAAAGCAAGAAGGAATGAGAAAAGAAGATGGATGGTAAGTAAGATCATTCAAGATTTGTAAAGCAACCTCAATCAAACCTGACTGAGGTTCATGATAGCAATCGAAGTGATCCAAACCCAAAAAGATGATGACTTACAATCCAGATCAAGTTGAGGTCGAGGTGGATTGAGTGAAGGTGAAGAAGAGAGAACAGATTTGGTTGGAATTTGGTTCATGATTTATATAAAAACAAACAAACTTGAGGTATGCCCAAGTCAAATCGAGATCTTAACAGATTGCTTTATGTGAGATTCAGTGGATGATGATCAGAGTAAAGTTGAGATTGAATTCGATTTGGATAGGAAAAGAAGAAGATGAAGAACTGCAATCTTGAATTCAAACTCAAAGCTTCAAAAAAGTACTCAATCAATCAATCTCAAACCTTTAAAATCATGAATGATTAAAGAATGAAGTTCACTAAGAAGAATTTCTATGTTCAGTACGTAATCGAAAAGATGCTCAGCACAGCTCAAGTGATCCTACAGTTGCTCCAGTCTAATCTCAACCAGACTCGCTCCGCAAAATCAAAATTCGATTACAGAAATTTATACACTAAATTACTACAGATGAACCACATGTAATAAGTCATTTATTGGTTATAAATGGTGCCTTTGTGTCAGAAATGACTTGGCGAGTGAATTTGGTCCGCCAATTTTTTTTCAAAAATTTTTTTTTTTCCCCGACCTCAATATTTGGGTCTAGGTACCTAAGGTAGGTACTTAAGTACTTAAGCTAAGTACTTAAGTACTTAGCTTAACTACTTTTATACTTAAGTAGCCACTTAAGCTACTTAAATACCTTGAGTAGGTAGCATGTGCACCTCTCATCACAGGCTCACAGTTCATTGGGTACGAACAGCATTGACTTCAAATAGCACGTGTATAAAAAACCAGATAACATGATTATATACAACAGGATTCATGAGTCAAAATCCACAGGATTCATGAGTCAAAATAGAGGGAAACGGAGGATTGGGGGAGAACTTTTTTTTGGATTTTGTGATTTTAACTTCATAAAGGATAAGAAAAAGAGACAAAAGAAAAAAAAAGATTAAGGATTACACATGAATTCAATGTTCATGGCAGCCCTACGCGGCACACATCGATGTGAGCGATACCTTTTATCCTTGGCCAATTGATCAGCTTGTACCCCAGTCAAGCCATCTCTGAAATGAGACACATATTTGCATGTCAGTTAGATACTGGAGAGACAAGAAAAGTAACAAATAAAACTCACCGATAGATACTCATATGACGATCCACCTTGCGGAAATACTTTCGGATGGTTGAGACTGGGCAACACTTGCGTACCTGCTCAAAGAGGGCCTGACAGTCCTTGAAGGTTGTGTATTTGAAGCTGTTGGTTCGATAGTCTTTAAATGAAAAACAATTAGTTTATAAACAGTATAGAGAAAATCAAAAGAAACTTACGGTGCTTGATGAAGGACCAATAGAGCTCTATTGGGTTAAGCTCGCAGTGGAACTTAGGAAGAAATAAACATATATGTCCGGCCTCTTCAATAATCATCTGAAGCAATGGCTTCTCATTCATGAAGTCGGACTGCAGGCTCAAGACCTTGGATGCACAGCAGTAAGGATCGTCGGCGGTGTTGATGGAGGAGATGTCTGGGGTTTCGCCCTTCTCGTAAGCTTCTTGTGCGTCCCTTTCGCGTTGTAATCGGGCTTCTCGAGAAGCAAGATCACGCTTGGTGGCGGATAGCTTACACTTGGCACAGTGTAGTACTGTTTTATTACCTGCTTGTGTTGCTTTGGCTTCGTAGAGGTCCCACAAATCACGTTCGGCTAGGACACATCGAATGCCCTTTCTTTTGCCGGCAAGATCTTTATCGTGATAGTCGGCTGGATAGACCATGGACTGAGGAAGTCCTTGTCGTTCAATGGGAATCCTAGGATCATCGGTCGGGATCTCAGTGTCTCGTAATGGCGATTTCTTACCACCAGGTCCAAGGTTCATGTTCGATACTTGAAGGGCTGAGGGTCCATAAGATTCGTGCGCAGAAGAACAATCGAAGATGAAAACGGCCTGTGCGTCGGGGAAGAGGTAATTGAAGATAGGGATCGCTCGAGTTTTAACTTGATCGATTAGTTGGGCACAATCCCACCAAGCATCACCTTTGCTTCCAGGGTAAGTTACCACTGCGGCATCGGTGAATGGAGGCAATCTGAAATGTCCGTGTTCATCTTGAGGTGTAATTTCAAGTCGGCCAGTGCTGGTCGCAGGTGTGATCCAGTCTGAAATGTGGATCAGTCTTCCATCGCTCTTCTTACGTAATTCTTGTACATTATCCTTCATCCAGGCTCGTTTCGGTCGCTCGTTTGCATGTACTGATGACTCGTCGTGGTAAAGGAATATAGTTTCCTTTTGATCTTGAAGTATATCAGGATCTGGCATGATTGAATACTCGAGATTCTCGCCGTGGTACATTTGAGACCGCTTCTGAAGGTCAGCTATCGTCTCAAGGTACTTCTTACGGTACTCAATGACATCCGGGCGTTCGTGTCCATCGAAATAGAGGCCTTTACTGTACTCGCGTGCCCGGAATCCTAAACAGTGAAGCCATCGATTGGCTGTGTTGATACTGATGGTTTTGTTGATTCCATGCTCAGGCAGTGCGACGGTATTGACGTGGTGAAGCAAAGATAGAGGAGTGAGCTGCCAAATAAGAGAAAAAAAAATTAATATGAATGAATGAATATATGAATGAATGAATGAATGTAGAATGAGAAAAGAGAAGATGAAATATAACTTACCTCTCCAGGCCTTTTAGATACCGCCCAGGAATGAAGTGAGTCGAATAGGTTTTTGTCATCAAGCATCGATTTGTGAGTGGAAGCAAATCCTTGCTGACTGAAAGGCAAGTTCTTGTAAGTTGAGACATAATTGGCTTGTTGTCGTATCTTCTTCGCTCGACTGACTCCTGTGGTAGGTCGGTTGATAAACTTGGAATTGACGGCTTGTCTGCGAATCGAAGAGGCCGAAGTGAGGATTGAGGCAGTGACAGAAGGGTCCCTTTCACCGTTGATCGTTAGCTCAAGTCGGCGTGAGTTGTACTCTCGAAGGTCATCGATGATGGCCGATGGGTATTTCGATTTCGGATTGATTTGGGCCTCCTTGCGGTAAAAGTCTTCGACGATTTTGATGTCTGCATCTAAGCTATCATATCGATCTTGGGCTGCTTGCTTGATTCTTTGAGGGAGCGAAAGTTTGGTCTTGCTAGATCGGTAACGTTCAACACATTCTTCAATCCATGAATTCGATACAATTTCATCAAGTTCTTGTTCATTTTCAATTTCATTTTGAATTTCTTCCTCAACCTCATCTTCAGTTTCAGTTTCATGTTCGGCTTCAGTTTCATTTTCGGAATTGGTTTTGTTTTCTTTCTGATCTTGATTGTAATCGTTATCGTAATCAATTCGATTTCCCGGTGATCGATGAGCAGTTTCGAAGGTATCAATTGAAGCATTTCCGGGTGTTGTGGAAGGAGCAGAAGCAGGATGTCGAATAAGCCATTTGTTGAAATTGAACGCATTAATTGACTTGCCGAGAGCTTTTTCTCGTTTGATTCGGTATCGTTTTCGGGTTTCTTTTGGTATTTTTTGGGGTAAAAGCTTGTTGGAATTGATTTGAACACGAGGCTTCTTGTAGCCTTTGAGGATTTGACCAGACTTAGTTCTGCGTTTACCAAGAGTCGGTTGATCGATGAAAGGCCGAGTGAAAACTGAATATAAAGCACGATTTACAAGATCACTATCACAAGCCTCGTCGTCAGAAGAATCGGCAATACCGGCTTGAGCGTAGAAAGGAATGTCTAAAGGATCCATATTGTCCTCCTCAGTTAGATAATCGGGATCGATTGGCATCCAATAGAGCTCGGATGGTTGAAGAACGATGGAATCAGGAGGCTGGGGGGTTGGTGGATTATCGACTTCGGAATCAGAGTCGTTTAAATGAGTCATGATCGGAGGTTGAGAGTCGTTGAATTCAGTCGTGATCGGAGGTTGAGGTGCGATCTGTGGATCAAGGGCTGAATCGACAGTCGGTGGTGGATCTTCCGTATCGGAGATGACCAGAACTTCAATTGGGAGTTTAGCCGCGCGAACCTCCTTCCATCGTTTGGCTTGAGCTTTCGAGGCTTTGCTCTTCCTTGGCATAATGATATCGATATGCTTGAATGGGAAGCGGTGATGGAACGGTGGTGAATGCGATGATAAGGTGGAGAGAGAGTGAGAAGGTGGAGAGAGAGTGAGAAGGTGGAGAGAGAGTGAGAGAGTGAAACTTTGCCAAAAAAAACCGAAACTTTGCCAAAAAAAACCCTGCGAAAAAAAAAAATTGGTATTACTGGGGCCCCTAAAATTTGGTACCCGGGGCCGGGGCCGGGGCCGGCCTCTGGTTGAGATTAGACTGGAGCAACTGTACTTATAATCTAACTTGATTTTCATCAGCTTGATGATGGAACGATGAAAGAATTGATTGGTGGAAGTTAAGCTCATTCCCTCATTCTAGTTCCTCCTCCTCCTTGTAAAAACCATCGGCTCAACAAATGTCAAAAACTACATCCATTTGGCATCACGTCATCTCATCTGTTCAAACCAAACAAATTAGCCAAACAAACTTGAATTGGTAAGTAAAACTGCATCCTTCTTGTCAAACAAAGATCACAGCTTCGTGAATCTCACTTTCAAGCTCACCTTCAATCTTCAATTGATTCGCTACACTTGTACTCAATTCTTATTCGATTTCCACCTCTCAATTTGATTTGAAAATGAATGTCCTCTCTCAATTCTTTTTATTTTGTTTTTCTTCAAGGTTCACGTCCAATAAGAGCGAATACAGCCCTGTATCAGCTGTGGTATGCACTCGACTGAACAAGAAACTTCTGATACAGGGCTGTATCGTATGTATCTTAGCTCGAATCTCTGTGAATCCTCGACAAAAATAAAAAGGGGGTAAATGCCCTCAGCCTCGGCCGGTGATGGAGGCGTCCCCACATAAGACCAAGATCGAACCATGAGAGAACGGTGCCAGTCACGCTCACACCCGGCGCCTTTTTCGTGACTCGTGGTGTGGCCGTGGCCATGGCCTACACCCTGTGTGGCCTGCCATATTCAGGCCACGACTGGTCCGGGCCATACTGTGACGCCCTACCTCAGCTATAGCTTGATGAGCAATTCAAGACGTGACGTGTCCAGAACACGTCAAATACCAATAAAATGCCACCATCCCCTAGGGCTCTGGATATCCACCGGGCAAGAAGATATCAGTCCAACTCTCCCTTATTGTCAAGAACACTAAGTAGAAGATCTCCAACTAACCCAACAGAAAGAACCAGTACTTCAACTGATAACTCAGAAGACCTCTACAAAAGCTTGGAAACTACTCAAGAGTCAATCAAGAAGCGGACCTCCTGGGTATGGCAATACTTTGAAGCTGGTATTGTCAAAGGCAAGATCAAACATATTTGGAAGCTTCCCAGTGCATATTCAGCAAGTGATTTGTGTAGTACTACAATTTCCAAAGACCCCAAAGGGTTTACCAAGTCTCTCAGTTGTCATCTCAAGCAACAACATACAATAAAATTAAGCAAAAAAATCAAGCAGCTTGAGAAATGGGAACCAGTGGGCTCGGTATTCTTTTTTCTACACTCTTCTTCATCCAATAATATGTTTTGATATCACCATTTAACATGTTCTGATGAATCACTTTAGGACACATTGTCACCAGATTCTTTCAAGAAAGCACTTGTCAAGATGTGAATTGAGGATGAGTTGCCCTTTCAATTTGTCAACTCTATTGCACTACAAAATCTCTGTTTGCTTCTCAACAAAAATTCTACACCTCTTTTTATTACACCCACTGCATTGAAAGATGAGATATTTGGAACCTTCAGTCGTCATCAAGCATCCCTTGTAGAACACCTTTGTCCTATCAATCACATCAGTCTCACTTGTGATACCTGGACTTCACCAAATTACAAATTAGTATTGGGGGTTACTGTACATTGGATTGAACAAAATTTTGAGTTGAAAAACACAACCCTTCTGCTTGTTGAAATCCACGGTTCACACAGCGGTCAAAACTTAGCCAGCCATCTCCTTGGTGTCCTCAATCAGTTCTCATTACACTCTAAGCTGTACTGCATCACTGCTGACAATGCTTAAAACAAAAATACTCTTGCCAGTTCCCTCAAAGATGTTATTCCACAATTCTTGCGTTCTGAACACCTGAATGGCTGCATGGCCCATGTAATCAATCTCGGAGTACAAGATTGTCTCAAGTACTTCACCAACAGTCTAAAGCCAAATAACATGAATGTACCTCAGGAATCTGGAGAAGATGTTGAGCTAGTTGTTTCACAAAGGATTGCACATCTACTTCATAAGATCAATGAAATTTCAAACAAGTACAAAAACAGCCCACCATTTGCAAAACACATTTGCAACATAGCATCACAGACTGCTGGAATCAAAAAACCAGTTGGACTTCTAACAGAATGCCTGACTTGTTGGAACTCACTCTGTCATGTCTGTGCTTGAGCACTCCAAATGAAGGCAGTAATCAACTTCATACTTGATAACAATCCACAATACGTCAACATCCAAATCAGTGAACCCAAATGGGATTTACTTGAAAACCTTGTTAGATTTTTACAACTGTTTAAAAAGATCACATCCGACCTTTCAGGTGTGAAATACCTTACCTTCTGTTTAGCAGGCCTATGTTATGAGAAAATGTTGAGACGTCTCAAGACTGTGAGTCAATTCCATCAACTTTACTTTCCTACAATTTTTTCTCAAAAATTGCCTCCTGATTCCAGGCCATGGAAGCAACGGCGGACACTATACCTGGTCTCCGATCGGCTTTGCAACCCATGTACAATAAGCTTTTAATCTACCGGAACAATGTGATCCAAAAGAAGACATACATCATAGCTGCAGTCCTTGATCCCTAGAAAAACCTTGGAATGATTTGTCCCGAAATCCTATCACACAAAGAGGTTGAGGATCACATAAACTTTGAGTGTATTTGATTAGGAATCACAGCCACTTTCAAATCACTCGAAGCTAACCCAATGTTCCTAAGCTCTGACTTGGATACAATTGATAGAATACCAGCATCTCAACCTGTACTTCGGCTTTGAGATGAAATCTCTTCCTATCTCTAACGTCCCGTTGAGCCGGACAGCATTACACCTTTAGGATATTGGCAACTCAACTCCACTCAGTATCCTCACTTAGCCAAGCTTTCTCAAGCTACACTAGCCATTCCCGCAACTAGTGTTCCTTTGGAAAGCAGCTTCTTGGACAGGGTTTGGAAGCCCGGCTGGGTCTTCAAGGGGAAAATGTTACCGAGAATGCTGGGGTCGGTCCCTGTTCTCAAGGGCCGGGCAGCCCAATTCCCGGCACTCAGGAATTGGGGGTCATCCTGATTCGTCCCTAAAAATCAATCACATTTTAGGTTGATGATACGCCCCCACCGACCGACTATAGGGGGCTGTCATCAACTTCATCTAAATCGGAAAACTTCATCAAGCACATCCAATCATCGCCCCATTACCTCTTTTCATCACTGGCTATGCCTCCAAAACGCCCACTGGATATTGGTGAAGGTGTCCAGAACCTACCCCCGCCCAAAAATCCAACTATAATTTGACCGAACGACTTGGATTCCATGATGTGCGACCTAAGGTCTATAGCATCAGAAGGCTCACAATCAAACAATACCCTGCTTCAGGCCATGATTCGTATGATGAATGGTTTCAAGAAAACTATCAATGAACTAAACAACACAATTAAGGAATTACGGGAAGAAATCAGGATACTGAAAAGTTGCCCAGCCACCCAAATCATAGAATCTCAATCTGTGACTGAAAATCAACCTCAATCTGTCAGACCGTCTGCTTGGTCCAACCCGTACCCTAAACAACAAACACTACTGACACCCAAACCTCCGCCAAAAAATGCTGAAATCAATAAATTTAAAGCAACCACCCTCATCATCCATAAGACACCCGGATCCAAACCTTTCAAAGGTATGAAGAATTCAGACATAGTTAGGAACATTAACAAAGTCTTAGTTTCAATCAACGCCAAAGTCAACAACACTCAAGTCAAGATAAGAGGAGCGTCAATCCTTACATCAGGTGACGTTCTTATGAACATGGACAACCGATTAATGAAGATGTGGCTCCTCGAGAACAAGCACACTTGGACGAAACTTGCTCATGCCGACTTTGAAACCTCTCAAACACAATACCCGGTATTATTCAACTATGCCCCAGCGTATCTCAATGTAAATAACACCGAATTCATTCAAATGATCAGCAACGAGAATGATATCCCGATCAATTTGATCCACTCTGTTAAATGGCTCAAACACCCAAACGACACAGGAAAGAAGCATGGTACTATTGTTGTTAACCTCCTCGATAGAGATTTAGCTCATAAATTAGGCAAAGGAGGATTGTATGCGGACTGCAATTGGTTAAGGAGCAAGCAATACGTCCAGGGACCCACTATGAGCTTTAATTGTCTAGACTTACACCATACTCACTCCTCTTGCAATAACGAAGCTTTTTGCTCCAAATGTGGTGACCCCCATAACACCAAAGATTGTGCTAACAATGATTCTGACCAAGTGTGCGCCAGATGCTTCCATTTTGACAGCCACAAATCTAATGACAGGTTAGACCGATACTCCCCTAAGTATAACCACTCCCCAAAAAGCTTAGGATGCCCGCTAAGAAACACAAAGTATACAATCACTCCAACCCCCACCAACAAAAATGAGTTATAAAGATACCAATTCCTCACCCAACTGCCCAATACCTCCCCAAATACCTGAATTTGATGAGGATCGGGTCTCTGACCAGGGTTCATCTACTGACCTTCCCTTCTCTCTTAATAATTTCTCACTTTTACATTTTAATTGCCAAAACTCAATACAATTCACACATGAAGCACTGACACACACACAGTATTTGTTTTTAGGCCTCCAGGAACCATGGTTCAACACCCACACCAACAGTTTCCCTCATCACGAAGCTTGGCACCGTATCACAACCTACAACTACTCTGCCACCTCTTGGTCCAATAGACCAAGGGTGTGTTTTTACATCTCAAAGCTGATCCCCACCCAACAAATCAAAATATTACCTAGCTCTTCAGATATTATTTTAGCGGTGGACATCAAAGACTTGTCCTCCCAACGGACTACACTCAGAGTCATCTCTTGGTATAACCCACCCGGATCGCTAAGGGGCTTCATGACACTTGAACACTGGATTAACAAACATCACCAAAGGGGTATCCCAACAATCCTCATGATGGATTCCAATCTTCACCATCAAATTTGGAACCCTCCGGGCTACACGATTACAGACAACTACGGGAAAAAATTAGTGTCCCTCCTTGGCTCCCTAGGTTTGAAACTCAGCTCTCCAAAGGGTGTAGCCACCCGTTTTTCAACAGGTACTCATCCTACGGCTATAGACCTCGTATGGTCAAGCTGGAATCTAATAAGCAAAATAGTGAGCTGTAAGGTCATCACAAATAATCTGTCCTCTGATCATTTTCCGGTAGAAACTATCCTAGACTTAACCGTCATACCCCCAACTCAATCTCACATATCATTCAAAACCTTGGAACTCGATGCCCCCAGACTCCATGAGACCATCACCTCCAGATTAAACATGCTCCCACCAATCTACAGCAGCCCCACAGATATTAACTCAGTGATCATCACCCTCTCCGATATCATTTTAGATGCGGCTCAAGAACAAGGAAGAAAGGTTGCGACTAACCTGAATAAACACAAAGCCTGGTGGGATAAGGATAAATTAAACCCAATCCTTAAGAACCGTAATAGGGCCCGTCGCTGGATGCTGCTCTCCAACCTCCCAGAAGCGCGCAAATGCTACAACAAATGGCAAAACTATTTCAGAGAACAGGTACTTAAAGCCAAATTTAATCACTGGAAAACTTACCTAGCATCATGCTCAGGTAACGATTCCTTCAAAGCTTTTTGTTATGTTAAACCGAACACGTCAAGCAAGATAGCCCCCCTCAAGAAGCCAGACGGGTCTATTGCCACAACCAAGGAAGAGCAAGCAGCCCTACTCTATCACGGCACATCGGTAGCGCATGCTGAGGCAGATCTCTCAGACATCCCAAGCACTGTCTGGGATCATATCGCGTCGTCGCCCTTAAATTAACCACGGCTAGAATCCTACGAACTTAGAAGAATTGTAGACAACTTACCAAATAAGAAGGCAAATGGGGGAGATTGGTTATCCAATGAGCTTATTAAATTGGCACTACCAGCAATCAAAGATGAATTATGCCAACTATTCAACGCCTGCTTCAAAAGAGGGTTTTTCCCAAATGTTTGGCGTACGGCGGTCACGATAATAATCCGGAAAAATGGCAAAGACAATTACTCGGACCCAAACGCCTACCATCCAATCGCCCTCCTAAGATGCCTTGGTAAAATTCTAGAAAAGATTATCACAAGTCGTGTAACCTTCTGGGCTGAAACTCGAAAAGGAATAGCCACAGGCCATATGGGCGGGAGAAGACTCCACTCAACTGAGGATGCCCTCCTCATTCTTATCTCCTGGATCAAGGAAAAGTGGCGTCAGAATAAGATCGTCTCAGCACTATCACTTGATGTCAAATCGGCTTATCCATCTGTACACCGCGAAAGGCTCTGGTTCACGCTACATCATCATAACTGTCCCGACTTACCTTCTACGCTTAATCCAAGGCTTCCTATCCAAAAGAACTACTAACCTCCGTCTTCAAGACTTCTTATCAAGCGATTTCAATATCAAAAACAGGCTTCCACAGGGCTCGCCACTTTTGGTCATCTTATATATCATTTACAACTCCGCTCTCCTGGAACATAGTTCAATTGACCCGACCTCAGATACATTATCCCTTGGGTTTATAGACGATGTAATACACATAACCGCAGCTCACTCCCTTAACGAAAATATGTCTAAATTAGATCACCTCGCAAAGAAATCACTTGAGTGGGGTCATACCCATGGAGCCATTTTTGACAAGAAAAAAGCGCAACTTATCCATTTCACCAATAAGAGGAAAATAGACCCTCAAGATTTTCTGTTCGGTGAGGTTCTCCTAAAGCCAAAACAAACAATTAAATGGCTGGGAGTTATTCTAGATACTAAACTACTTTTCAACAATCACCTACAACAAGTGAAGAGGTCCGGTGAATTCACTATTCATCAACTTCGCAGACTCAATAAATGCTATTCTGGTCTCGCCCCAAATGAGGTAAAAAAGTTAGTCACAGCGGTACTATTACCCAGAGTACTCTATGGAAGCATCATATGGCTCACAGAACGCAACCTCCGAAAGACTCACAAAGTTCTAGCAGCTATCCAGCACTCGGTGCAGAGGTTAATCCTAGGAGCTTTTCGAGGCACGTCGTCAGAGATGCTGGAGCATGACTCGTATATGCTCCCATTTTGCAGCTTAGCTGCCAAACGCCATCACAACTTCCTGTTGAAAAGGCTAACGGCCCCAGACAACCACCCAACCCGACGGTTTATTAGATTCGAAATGAACATAACATCAACTAAACACAAGGGACCTATTCAAGATGTCCTACAGTTTAGTGACTTTCAGACCCTTGCTAAAGAAAACCCAGAAACAATTTACGGTCACCCGTTTGCCCCGTGGATCGGGGCCCTCGGTAGCCTACACAATATGGAAAAGTCAAAGGAGGAAGCGACCAAACTGGTTCCTCTACAGGTTGAAGAAGAGAAGAAATGTCGTTCAATCATCATTTTCACGGATGGGTCGGTATCCCCAGAAGGAGGAGGAGCAGTGGCGGTTTTGGAACTGATGGAAACGAGCCAAACATTTTCACAACCAAACAACTTTTCTAATCATGAAGCCGAATTGTTTGGGATCAAGCTTGCTGCGCAACTAGCGAATGCCCAAATTAGACGACAGGGATCATTCCCATCTGACATAGCAATTTTAGCAATAACCAGGGAGTTCTCAAGCTGGTCCATGATATACCAAGGACCACTTCAGGACAACACCTGATAATCAGTGCACGCACTAATTTTAGAACTTTTCCTGCTGATGTTAAGATTCGCTTTTATTGGACTCCAGGGCATGCAGGTATTGAACTAAATGAAAAGGCGGACGAACTTGCAAAGGAGGCTGCGGCGGGACAGACTGTAGGAATTCAACTCCCTACGAGCCTAGGGAGCTGGAAACGCAGAGTCAAAGACACGTTTAACATCAAACACTTAAAACTTAAACCAGGTAGGAACACATATCAAGCAAAACCAGTGATATTGCCAAAACCCTCCTGAACCTCGAGAAAGGACGGGCTGCAGCAATTTTCCAGTTACGAGCAGGACCCAGTCCACTCAATGCACACCTTTTCAAGAGAAAATTAACGGACTCCCCTCTTTGTAAACAGTGTAAACTAACTGAATCAACTGAACATTTCCTTCTTTATTGCAGCCGATACAGAAGAGCTAGAAAAATTTTCAGATCCAATCTTTGGAAAAATAATATCAGGGTTAAATGGAACAATGCCAAGAAGCTATTGGATACCCCTAAAGCGTTCTTTTTTCTGTCCGAATATATTTTACAAACCAAGAGATTTAATTTCTTTCATCATTTGTACAGGAACAACACCAAGGAAAAGCGCCGCGAGGAAAGGATCAGAGGTCCGAATGTCCACAATTAGCTACATAGTACATCACTAAACAAGACAATTAGACCAACAAGCACGATGCCCCACCTCTTTCCTTAGATTGGGAGACGAGTGGTCAGCAGACTGCGGGTAAATGAAAAACACGAACCCTCTTCAAACATTAACGCCTAACCTAATTTTCAAAGGAAAGCATATGGTAACAAGGTATTATGTCACTGGAAATGCATATTAGAGCATAGTCAGGTTTGGTAAACAATCCACGACAGAACACACACCGTATTTGTTATCCCTTCCTTCCACCTTAGATTGGGGATGAGATTGTGAAACGGCACTGTCACTGTAGCTCGATTCCATGCATTAGTAGGATATGTTCAAGAAAATTGTCGCGAATGGTAAACATCCCAGACTAACACACAATCCCTGGGCTCCATTCCTTCCACCTTAGATTGGGGATGAGTATGTGAACCATATTGTCACTGTGTCTCTCAGCGGTTTTTT
>JAIFHY010000227.1:0-43638 GCA_022264835.1 Melampsora americana | reverse complement strand
CTTTTCACTAGCAGTGATAGCACCCATGGATTGACTTTTTCTAATCAATTTAAAGAGAATCGAGGCATTATGCAGCAATAGGAAATCAAATTACTCAATGTGAGTGAGATGAGCATTGTATAGCGCATTCGGAAAGGACAACAGAGTTGTGAACAAGCGAGCCCATCACAACGCAAATTAAAAGTGAAGCATCAATTCAATAGAGATTGTCAAGATTGTTAGGGTATTTTTATTTACATGGTTCTACAAATACAGCTCCGTCAGACTGCAAGTGATTCATCATGCAAGCACACATCCAACAGTTCAACACTTACCACTTGGATAAAATTGTAAGGCTGAGCTATCCTGAATTGAAAAGCACTAAGTGATCAGCTCTCCAGTGAGTGTAATTATATACATTTGATGGGGATGATCGGTTAGTCAGAAAGCCCATGTTTCTGAAGGCCAATCCCAGCACTCTGGTCCCCTCAAGTTGCCACAATAGGGATTCTGTAAGTATCAAGGTTGCGTTCGGACCATCCGTCAAAATCGTTCACGTCCCCTCCTCTGTTATCTTTCCAATCAATATTGCACATCAGAGAGAGTATACTCTGCACCATTCAAGATGAAGTGCCTCAAAATTATCCTGCCCTCTTTAATCTAGCACTATTGCAATGGTGGACAGCGCGGAGACAAAGACACGTGACATGGCCATAAAACTCAGACTATTAGGGTGTACAATATTAATCTGTCAAAAAATCAGACAGTTTGCCAGAAACTTCTACGAAACAACAGATACCAATTTTGGCAGCAATCTGTGGGTCTGTGGTTCTGTTTGGAGATTGTGAAACTTTGAACGCCCCTCTCAGTCTTTCATTCTTACTCACCCCATTTCATCAGTCTTCCCCTCCACGAGCTTCCATAACCCAAACACTTATTTTCACTCAACTTCACTCAACACCCATTTTAAAAATGGTTTCGAACAATCGACGTCGAACTCTCAAGCACTTTGTCCACAAGGCAATTGATGAGAGGAGAAAACCTGCGAACACACAGGTTCTTGCTCTAGCATTTCAGCAAAACAGAAATGCTGAAAGCCTTTTCATCATTCGATGTTTCCAAGCACTCGTCACACATCAACGTTCACAAACAGATGGATCCGAAAGCGACGTGGACCCAAATGACGACTTTGAGGCCCAGAGGCCATTCTACACTTTATTGCTTGGGGCTCTGGAATTCCACCTAGCTTGGTCTTGATCAGTCCGACTGGTTCTCCTTGGTCGTCGCCTCCGTCAAATCTCCGAAAATGAAATCGACCGACTCTTCAAAGCTCTGAAGATACTGACTTCAACACGCTACGTTCAAGATCGGCCTTCACGTGGACGTCAAGGTTTGAGGGATGCTGCGTTTCCCCTTTGTGTTCAGGATTTTGGAAGATCCTTCGTATCAATCGTAAGTTTTTGCTTTTATTATAATTTTTATTATCAGCGCTAATTCAAGTTAACTTTTTGAGCATTAGGCCCGAATGACCGAAGAGCAATTTTTGAAATTGGTTGACATGATCACCAATAGTTGGGTGTTTCAAAACAAGTCACACAACCGACAGAAGCCTGTTGCATGGCAGCTACTTGTTGC
This sequence comes from Melampsora americana, assembly GCA_022264835.1. Taxonomy (NCBI): domain Eukaryota; kingdom Fungi; phylum Basidiomycota; class Pucciniomycetes; order Pucciniales; family Melampsoraceae; genus Melampsora; species Melampsora americana. The sequence goes on along the minus strand of JAIFHY010000227.1, from coordinate 42,024 downwards.
ATTGGCGAACCTTGGGTCTTCAGGAAATGGCGGGGATCACTCGCATATTGCGTATACTTTTCATATTTCAGGTAAACATTTTCTGAATTTTTTCCTTTTTTATTTGATACTGATTATGTTTCTTTTGATTTGGATACCTTAGAAGGTAGCGTCCACAATTGGACAAATCGATGTATTTATGCGGTCCTACAACTTGAAAAAGACTGGGTCTGTTGGCCCACTGAGGCGGAAAGTCAAGAGTTGAAGGCCGCCTTGGAATCCAGTGTTTTCAAGGACACTGTGGGATTCATGGATGGGACCCTGATTCCCTTGGCTTTGGCACCAATCAGGAACCGTGAGGACTACTGGACAAGAAAATTTTTCTACGCTTTCAACATCATGTTGGTCGGCGATGTCCACAGGAGAATTCGCTTTTATGAGTTGGGTTGGTGTGGGTGTGCGCATGATCAAAGAGTTTTTCGGACCTCATTAGTAAGTTCAATTTTTTTTAATTGGTATTGATCATTTTGGAATTTAGTTTTGACTTTGTAATTGTGATCTCAGCTTCATCAGGATCCTTCCCAGTTTCTTGATGAAGATGAGTATTTGTTGGCTGACTCAGCTTACACAGTCTCCCGTAGGGTTATCACGCCTTTCAAACGCTCACGGGGTGAAGGACATCGTCCAGACGAAGATGCTTTCAATATGGAGCTCAGTAAGTGGCGAGTGATAATTGAACAGATTGTTGGAATGCTTAAAGGCAGGTTCCAATCTTTAAAAGAACTACGAATTTTGATTCGCGGTCGACGGAATGTTCAACGCGCAAATGCTTGGATTCAAGCGTGTATCATATTGCACAACTACACGACCTCTGATGGTGATGCATGGCATCTGGAGTTTGGAAGTATTGAGGATGGGTTGAATCACACAGGTCCACCCGCTCAGCCACCTGTTAACCAAACAGGTGACCAACACCCACCTGCAACTCATGAGACTGGCAGAGATGAAACTTGCCGTAATGAAATTTTTCACGCTTTTGTAGCTCAAAACAATGCAAATTAGCAATCAGGTTTAATTATAAATTTTATTTTGTTAGCAATGTAACTAAGAAACTAAGACATAATTTGTTATTAAATCATTGCAAATTATTATACATTTTATTTTGTTAGCAATCGAACTATGACATAATATATTTTTTCACTTATTCCTTTGAGGTTATGTGCCAATTTTATTCAAATACCTTTTGTGGATTACATACCTCAGATGATTGATGTAATTCAAATATGAAAATCTATAGTTCACAAAGTCCAACTTTTAATTCATCTTTCTCTCTTGTCTGAAGTTGCAAATCTTAGAGCTCATTGTTATTTTTGAAATGAAATTTGTTAATTATTCAAATTCTTTGGATGACCACTTGACATAGGTGAAAAGTGGAAAGTGAGAGAATACCAACAAGATATATATACAAAGGTCAAACACATTGGAAAATTGGTTTTGGATTGAATTTTTTTTTCATGTATGTAAATTTTGATTTTTTTTTAAATAGTGGTGTGATATCAGCTATCACATAGTAATTGATTAAAAGAAATCAAGCCTAACTTTGAAAGCAAAAAATCGAAAACAAAAAAAATTAAAGGAAAAGTGAAAACTTCATTGAGATCCACTGCATTCAAAAGACATATCCAAAATATCATCTGGTCTAAAATCGAATACATATCAACATTAGAATCAACTTTAGTGATCGATAAAGCAAGGAGACCTACATCGGTTCCGGCGTCTTATAGATACCACATGCCACCTCTTTTGCTTGCTCAAAAGTCCAGTTCTTATCGCTCATCATTTGAGCGATAAACTTACCTCTGGCATCAGCCAGTTCAATTCGCATCGATTGCTTTGTCTTTTGAAGTTCCAATTTTGCCGCCTGAAGCTTACAAGCTTGAAGTTGGGAATCCATCTTGGCCCTTCGGATTTGCTCTTCTTTGGAAAGGATTGAAGCTGGATCGGATTTTGGTTTCAAGGCGGAAGTCAGGTCGCGAATCGCGTGCTTCATTTCCACATGATCACGTTTGGTCTCTAGGATAACATCTTCAATCTTTGAAAAAGAAGATCGGACCTCGGAGTCTTTTTTGCAGATAAGTTGCCTAATCTGCGATTCGGCTCCAGGTTTCCTGCGTTTGCCAGGCTGCGATGGTCCTGGAGTGGAGTTTTGACTCTGACTCGATATTGAAGGATTTTCACGGCTTGATCTTGGCGCACGTTTTTGCGCTTGGCTGGCTTCTTCTGCTGCTATATGAGAGGTCAGTAATAAATTAACTCAAGAGGTAGACAGACATCTAATCTTGACTCACTATCAAAGGTTAGATCGTCTTCAAGGACTTGCCGAATAACTTCATTAGGTATATCGGAGTCGTTGTCATCATCGTCCTCTTTGTTGTCCTCTTCATCCAAAACTTGCAATTGATTCTCATCAAGTTGAGAATCAATCGTGTCCTTGGTGGTCAGTCCCAAACATTCCAACGACTCGTCAGGGTGCGACTGCTTGACACTGTTGGCGCTTGAGATCCGAGTTGACTTGTCGCGAGTACCCATGACTGGCTCTAACTCGTAGTAATATTTACAATGGTACTTCCTCACATAATCTGAGATGTAATCAGCAAAACAGAATATGAAGATATGAGGTGAATATTGAAAATGAATCTTACCTTCAATTCTTGACTTCTGGCGCGCTAAGTATTCTGGATGATTGTCATCCCAGCTGTTTTGAACTTTCTCAGCTTCCAGATCCAACATGACACCCTGACCTGTTCCGTTCAACCAATCAGAAGCATTGTGAAAACTCTGTTCGAGATTAGAAATCTGCATTTCAAATGCAGTCAGCTATGCGTCGATAGATGGGATAGTTATGGGTAAATACGTATGATTAGGAGATACGTACCTTGTCCATGACCGTATTGACCTTGCAACGAGCGATACCATTATCAGCTAAGTAATCAATCAAACCCTCAACCGTCGTCTTCTTCACAAAATTTCCGTCCTTGTATTGAGCCCAATTACCATACGTTGTGATCCATTTCAAAAGGAGACTCATCGCACTCTCGCCTTGATCATTCTTGTCATCTTCCCACCTCACTGGTGCCTTTCGAGTTGACGGAGCATCCACCGTTTCATTCAAAGGTTCATCAGCATTAATATTCTTACAATTTTTTTTTTGGTTTCTAGTCAAAGGTGATTTTCCTTTGGGAATCTTGCTCGTTGTTGCTTTTTGAGTTGATGACAACTGAGACTTTCTTTTTTTTTGACTCTTACCAGCAGGCTTTGATTTGTTCATATCGGCTGATTGAGAAGCGGGGGCCATCGAGGCAAACGTCGAACCAAAGCCGGCCGGTTGCAAGAGAGACGCAGGATAGGCTCCTGAGGGCAGATGAGGTGACACCGAGTTGATTTGTAGAGCTTGGAGGGTAGAAGGATGAACTTGAATCGATAAGGGGGTTAGGAATGGAGTCGGTATTTGTTGAGGGGATGTTGGTGGGCTTGAGGTGGGAGTCTCGATATCTTCGGTGGTTTGTTCGACCATGAGAGCGGAGTTTGATTGGGAAGTGGAGCTGCCGGTGCTGCAGAGGGCTTAGTTTGAGTTTGAGCTACAGAACGACAGATAGAAAAATTGGTATCTGTCGTTCTGTAGAAGTTTCTGGCAAACTGTCTGATTTTTGACAGATTTAATATTTGTACACCCTATATGTGTTGACCAAAAAAAGCTCTATGATAAGAATTTTTGGATAAGGGAACTAATTAGACCCAAAAGTGGAGGAATGATGGCCGAGAGAGTCTGGAAAAGTGTTGGAAAGGTCCTACTTTTAAGATGAGGAAAAAAAACTAACGTATGATCGTCCTTAATCCAAGTTTTCCACCGGTAGCGGCAGTTCATATCAGCACTCTCAAAAGTTAAAGGCCGTTGATCCGTGATTTCGGTCGGGAATCTGGTCTCTGAAGTAAGTTTTGAGGTTGGCTTCCAGGATGGCCAACCACCAACCTCGGAATTCCTAGCGTTCGAAGCAATGCTAGTGTTTGTATCTCTAACTTCTGCGACATACATCATTTCACAGATGTCTCATGCAGGGTGATCTATGTGAATTGCGTGGCTAGCCCTTACATGCCAGCATTGTCTCATTTGTGATCGTTTTTTGGAGGTATAACATTGATCATCGAATGGTTTCAGGATTATACTACATCCAGTCGACCTACTTATCCCGGAATGGAAATAGATACACTCCCTTGGTGATACAAAGTGATGATGAAAGATGAGACAAACCAAAGAGATCATCCACACCATTTCCTCACCCCCGAGAAAGCAGAAAGCTTTGGCTGTATATCGCTTTCACAGGCCATCGCCGTTGTTGTTCGTATCTCTATCAAGGTATGCTTTGATCAGCTTTGCACTGCATCGCACCTCATACGCAAAGCCATCATATGATATCTGGATTTTCGCTTCTCTGCTACTTCACCTTGCTCTTCACGTCATACATCTTGTCAAGATCAATATCGCAGTGTTACGGCAAGTTGAGCAGTTCAAAGTGCACATAAGTGGGTCTGCAATGCTTTCTTTATCTCATGACTATCGCTCTACTCCAAGTCTGATTCAATTTCTTATGCTATGTGTTCAGCCGATAGTAGGCCGATACATCTGGGCAAGTCTTCCGGCGGACTACCAGGTCTGACTCTAAGAGTGCAACAGCAATAGCTGCGCAATATGACGCAGGCCCAAGCGGAGACCTCCTACCCCGCTTCATCAAGTACAGCTCGTCCAATTCTTGAACTTGATTTTTCACCTGAATCTTTAGGATTCCAATTGGATCCAGTGCGTATATCTTTTCCCTCGCCATAGCTACTCTTTTGCGGAGAATTCTGAATTTGGAAAGATGATTACTTTTGATGTGATAGTTCAATCCCCGTAGCTATTCTTCTCCCGTCGCAGTGAGGAATTGTGATCAACGCGGGAAGCAAAGTGGAAACATATCACCAGTGTAAGTCCTGCGTCCCACTCCATTTGATCTGGTACCTCATAATTTATTAGTATACATAATTGACCACTCTTGTGCCACTCTCCAACTTATCACCCCCCCGTCTTATCCACAATCTGGTCTGATCGGAACATTTCTTTCTTTTTGCAATATTGATATTTTTTCGTGACTTCATCTTTCTATTATTTCTTATATTCATCAAAATTGAATCATAGGCATACTTCCGAAGCTTCTGGCGTTTTTAAGCCCCGTTATCAATTCCGTAAGGTTTCTACTGCGTTAGAAGCCTATAGGGATCAGCACCGCCAGACTTCAACTCGTTCCTCATTCTCATCAGACTCCTCATCAGATTCTTCTCCGATGTCAAAGTTCGAACATGTTTTGCCACGAAGAAATCATTTATCGAGAAGTACGGCTTCAGAGAAAATCCAACCTTTTCAAGATGCTGTAGACTACAATGTCACTTCAGACGTAGAGCATACTCGTAAGAAATTTAGTTTACTTCGCTTCGGTCGTTCTACCCCATCAGGCGAGGACGACGTCTTCAGCAGATCACAACCTGGCGATTTTCACTTGAAGCCTTTCACAATCGCGTCCGACAAATCTCTTCAACCTTCTTTGAGTTCAGCGTGTCATTCGGCCTGTTCGAGTTCAGAGTACTCTTGTCAATCCAATGATAGCACTGAACAATTGATGCTAGTTCGAACACCCTCCTTCGAGGATCAACTTCAAAGCGCAGGAGCTCGCAATGGAACTCACACCAAACCTGAACTTTCTCACTGGGAATGGAAGATGCAAACTCCAGCATTGGTCAGACGATCACTTTCGAGATCTAAGGGACAATTTATGTCGGCCAACTCTATCAGAGATTCTATTGAATCTGTCTCACGTCCGCCGCAGCTCGAAGATGAGATGGAAGAGCTTTCAGAAGCCAAGGAACCTGAACCACCAAAGCTAAAAAGCTCAAAGAGCACTTCTTCGTTGCGAAAATACTTCTTTGAATCAACAACAGATTCCAACACAAAATCCAAGGGATTGAGAAAGAAGCTTTCCTTTAGCCAACATTTTTCACGGAAGAGGAGTGCCTCGACGAACTCGGTAGTTCAACCCTACATTTTAGATGATCAGACTGAAGAACTTTCCCTTACACAATTTCTGACGAACGAAACGAGATCGATAAAGCTACCGGGAGACAAAGAGTCAGTTTCTCACCTTGATATTAAGATATATATCTTACTTTCTGTGAGACGATTGATACTAACTGCATCTACCCTTATACGTTTTTAAAAACGCAGACTGCACCCCAAGCAAACAGTCCCTGCCCATAGCAGCCTCAGACAGAAGGAAGCTCTTCACGATCGATCCCCGTTACCTTCCCATCAGAAGGCAAAATCTACATCTGGTTTATTCTTTTGGCGTCGAAACAAAGAAACTGAGCAGAGTACGAAGACTCCAACACCTGTAAAGAAAAAACTTAAAAAGCTGCAAATCTCTTCTCCTAGCGCATTCCGTCATGTCAATCAGAATGACAGCAGCCAGTATTTTGAGCCTTCCATTCGTGATAGTTTTGAAACCACTTATCATACGAGAACGGTCATAGAAGCAATGCCCGCTAGATCTATCTTGGCATCCTCTGTTTCGAGTTACACCTCGACTATCAATACCATAGGCACAGATACCACACATTCAAGATTAGTACAACCAGTAAGTTTTAAGTTTTTTGAATAATCCAAGGGTTTGGAATACTTCCTGAATACTGCTTTACACAATTTCTCCCATAAAAGCCTCCTCGTCCACCAAGGCTACGTCCCGTAAGTAACATTTCGAGAACACCTGTCTTTGCTTTTTAACTTCACTTCACCTCTCATTGACTGGGCTCATGATACAATTGAATTTGAACAGGTCATGTCTACCCCCTTCGTCGGTTGATTTTCGAAAATACTGCCTCCGTGTTGCCATGTACTTCATCATTCTCAAAGCTCATGGTATATCTTAGGTTCCACGTGAATTTTACAGACCGGTTCATTGATTGAGGGGTTTGGATGATCCCAAGCTGAGCTTTGCTTTAATCAACTTCCTTAATGTTGTTGTTGTTGTTGTTCTTTTTTCTTTTCCACTTTACAAACCTATCAATAAACTTCAATCTTTCACTTACCTAACCTCTCTATTCTTAAGGAACAGATTTTGATTTCTTTTCTTTCCTATCGAATAGCGATTTAATTCAATTCCTTGCGTTATATTTCACTGAGTAAATCATGTTGTATATGTATGTACAATACATCAACCTTAGCTTGAAATCTTTCTTTGATGTCTCGACTACGCTCTTGCTTCTCCCCATTTCTCATGTTCAGATTAGATCACAGACAATCAAACCTTCATTCATTGTTTCTCAAGTCGATTACAAAAGTTAACACAACTACATAGCATGACATAACTTGGTGGACTAGTTGCACTAGGCCACGATGTATATCATAAACAAAACACAACCCCAAGACACAATACTATGAAACAGTCAAATTGAGTGCATGAGCTTGGCTTTCCAACTTATGCGCCGACTTTTGTCTTGGCTCCTTTAGCATTCTGGATACCCCATGGTATCCGTAGATCATTCTGGGTCAAAACTCTCCCTTTGATATCTCAACTGGGCTCTTGCTTCTATTTCCACTACAGGCAATCAAAACTTCATTCATTATGTCCTCACTTGAGTACAAACATTGATACAACGAAGATGAAATAACATAAAGGTCTTAACGACGTGACATGAGCCGCAAAGAACTCCAGACAACACAACTCTCGGGAAAAAAAATGAATGTACGGCCGTTGAACAAATACTTTTGAGACTCTTGACAAACCCGAGCTCTGTGAGCATTGAACTTGACGAGACTTCTTCAAATCAATCACTATTATGAGAAAACAACTCATCATAATCAGCAAGGCAAACAAAACTGATGACATTATCACACTATCAAGAACCGACCTATGAGGCTGAACTTATATTGAGTCTAAGTTTCAGCTGCTGAAAAGACATCAACCCTCTTTTGATGCATGTCGGACTTTGCGTTTCCTCAATGAATATGATCCGCTGTGCAACGTGACATTCATCGACTGATTCATAACAGCTGGGTGGTTGTATGAGCTTATCAGGAGCAGTCTCGACGTGAGAGGACGTTTGGCTATATCCAAGCACATCACAAATGCCTTGATCGGTACATTGACTAAGAATCATGGTTAAAAGGCGAGGTGGTAATCTCGCGTTGCGGTTGAATGTGACCGTTGAGCACCAAATCAAGCTAGAGACGTGATGAACCAGATAGAGATATAAAAATGGGTGTGTTTCGCGTTTGATGGGAGATCGTTCACTGAGTAGCTGTGTGAAGACTGTGATCATATCTTCATCTGTCTCTATGGGGTACAAGTAAGATCGAAAATCAAGTGAATCATCATCTAGGATGATCACCTCGTCAAAATCAACTTGAAGATGTGTTAAGATATGAAGATAATCTTTGAAAAGTAGACGTCGGAAATCGATTGAATGTCTCATATCGCAGAATGGGATCAGGAGAATTGAAAAGATCGGATTCGCGAAAGAACTAGAATCATAAATACCCAAAATATCGGTGAAGATCGAGTAAAGTTCCATCTCGTCATCTTTGGTGAGCTTTTTGGCTTCAGCACGGTCGGGTTTTCTGTCTGCAAGTAGGTTGAGATGATCGGATCGCCTGGATTTGGATTGGAATGGCGATATGAACTTCATTATCAATCGACATGCTATCTCGTCATCAAAAATTGATTGCGCATTGTGGTCACTTGAGGATTCGGTTCCCAAATCCCAGCCATTCTGAGAATTTAAAACGATCAGTGTTGTTAATGTGATCTTCCATACAGAGAGGTCATCACCTATCATCGGATTAAGAATCGAAGATAGTGCCGAGTATTGTGTTTGAATACGACAAAGGGCAGATCGAACAAAGACTGCCAATGCAAATGTTGCTCTTGCTAAACGGTTAAGCATACTGATCTGTGTAGGTTGTACGTCAATTATTAGGGACTTGAGGTATGTTTGAGTAAGAAAGTTGAGTGCAAGCGAAGGCCAGGTGGATGCGAGCACGAAAGCCGGCTGATCGCACTGTTTCATGAGTAGTTGAGTCTGCCGAGGGGTTGGGTAGGATACCTTGGTGGATAGGGCGCATTCGTTCACATACGCTTCATACAGGGGGCGCAAAAGCTCAATGTCAGGCGCCAAGCACTGCTCTTCTCTCCCCACCGCGGAAAGTAGATCATTCGATCCACCTAAGTCTGATGCGTTTATTGCATTTTGGAAATGGTCAAGCGTAGTCGTAATTGCCGATAGGATCATATCACCGTCAGAATTCCGCAGCAATAGACTGGCAACACACATCCAATCTGGCATTCTGTTCTCCAGTTGCTTGTATAGGAGACAAAAGCTACTAGGAACAGTGGATAGATTATCAGTGTTTGCCGCCAATCGACAAGCTAAGGCGAATTCGTTCTCATTGGGATACCAAGATACATCATCATGCCACGAAGAAAGACCGTGACGTAGTTCTTTATGGTGGGTGTGTATGAGTGCAGAAAGTCTAGCCATGCTCGTGATGAGACGAGCATCGCCATTACATCGAGTTTTTGGAGTAATGTGATTGGCGTCATTGGACATGGAAAGGAAATGTGTGATGGACCGCTGCAGTCGGTCTTTTAATCGCAATTCCAGTCGTGAGAGGTGTGTAAGGGTTTCAGTAATTTGACCATTCTTCTTCAAGGATCCTGTCAAGTATTCTACCAATAAGTCGCAGGCGGTTGCAAGAACATCGTTTGTAATGTATCTTGATCTCGCAATCGGAGGGACATCAACGGAGTGTCTTTCATGTAAGCAGATCTCTATGAATTCAATGCTGTCGGTACTCCATTCGACAACTTGAGACCAATTAATGCTATGAGGTGGGACAATGACGTGGGGATCGTTTGCACACCGCATCCAATTCCTCAACAAGTTTAGATAAGCTGAGATGAGCTCCAATTCCCCGACAATTCGATCATCAGGACCACCGACATTGGTATTGGTCAAATCAATCGCGACCGACAGCCGTTTTTGAAGCCCAAGAGTGATTGGCCGCAATAATGGATCTAACGTGGTCCTTAGACTCGTACCGAGACCATATTCTGAAAAGGTAGATATGACTGTGAATTGCTGTGTTATGAAGTTGGCCATCAACAATGTGGAGTCCGGATCGGGAGACAATGCTGCTTCAGGGATAGCGGCTTGCGCAAAACTGTCCAGAGACCAATACGGCAAGGCAAGAAAGCGAAATGTAGGGGTCAAAAGTCCACGATCTACTAAAGACTGGCTACACTGCCGTGAAGATAGCGATAAAGTGTCCAATAGATGGAGACATTCTAAGCTCGGTACTTCAAATTTTGCACTTGTGACAGGTGGCCAGGGGACCGATACCAAGACCTGAATGATGTCCTCAAGAAGCATAAATCGTTTGGTAATCTCTTCGGAAACTCGCGCTTGTTCACCTAATTGGATGATTGTGTTCAACAATTTGACCATAACGATCAAGGAAAACTTTGATAAGACTTGATACCGAAAGTGGGATTGAATTTTGGCCAAAACGTCAACCTGTGTGAACAATTCTTCTATCCACTCTAATTTGGATGCTGGTAACGATTTCGGGTTATGACGCTTCCTTGAAAGTAATCCACATGAGACGGAATAAAATAGCATCAGCGCGCTATCCGCGAGGCCCACATTTTTTTCGCCCAAGGCATGGGATGATGCCAAGATCATATCTGGAATTGCAGGTTGTAATTCGGTTTCTTCAAAGACGGCGAACTCCTTGTGGCTTTCATTCAGATGTTGGTTGGCCAAGTATCGGTCAGTTATGCGTGTCATGATCTTGAACCCCATGACTCGTTGAGATGGAACTGATGACATGATGAATCCAAAAAGTTGTTGAAGTGTAAAACTCTCCGCCCGTTGTGGGTGAATAGCATCGCAAAGAGATTGATTTGTTGCTGGATTGACTGCATCGTCACCGAACAATCCTGTCATCATCTGACCCTTGATATCAAAATTGAATTGGCTTTTGGGCAACTTATGAATAGCTTGATGCGAGCAGGCAGGTTCAGAGCTAGGTTTAGACGGACCATGCTTCTCTGTAGCGACACCTGGTGAAAATACACGGGCGCACTCTTGCCCAGAGTTAGTGGGGGTTGAATCTTCATAAGGGGATACGAGGATCTCATCCGAGAATTGGACGCGCTTGTTGGGTTTCTGATGGGACTGTATGTCAGGTGAATTATCAAGAATGTTTTCATTTTTGCAATCGAGCTGACTAGATTGAGAAGTAGATACATTGTTCTTCTTAAGTAGTTGCTCCAACAAGACAGGATTAGACTTCATCAGCATATCTTTAATCTCAGCTTGAGCCGCAAGGATCTCAGCCTCGGACATATTTGCTAGAGTTGATTGATTTTCAGTTGCAATACTTTTCTTGGTCTCCAGAGAAAATTCGGAGCTAGAAGGTATCGTCTTAGAGGAACACGAAGGAATCGGAAAGTCAAAGGTCGCTTGAGGGCTCGAAGGTTTTTCAGTTGTTGGAGACGTGAGTTTACATTTCATCGAAAAATGTTCAGAGCTTTCAACGCTAGGAAATCCACTTGGCTCAAATTTGGACTCAAAGTCTTCATTTGGTTCCTTCAAGTCATCTCGTTCTACAATCTCTCCTAGAAGTGGGTTTCGAAAGCTTTGAGTTGAGTCCTTCTTTTCAAATTGATCAACATCATGTCCTGACACAGTCGTTGTTGGGAAATCTTCATAATCACTCAAATCAAGTTGAAACCTTCCTGTAGGGACCTGTTGAGACAGAGGTGGTATATCAGACCCAGCGTGTTGGCGAGCAGCCTCTATTTCGGCTTCACGTTCGAGGGCAAATCTAGATTTTCGAGCTTTGGATTTGGACGTTTCGCCAGTCTTGAAAGGTAAAGAACTAGACGACGTTTTAGAATATGCAAAGGAGCTTTCGCGTGTGATCTTGTCGGATTCTTTGGTAAGTTGAGCCATGAACTCATCGTTTTGTAAATCATATATACTAGGTCTGACGGTAGTGTTATGTATCTGGTGAGACTTGACATTTGTAGGATCGATGACGGTCATGATGGCAAGCTACTGGATATCGATGAAGAACTGTATAATTCACATCGCGTGCAGAAAAGAATAAAAAGGAATCATTAGAAAAACTTTCAAAGGCCGTAAGCAAAGGATGGGATTTGCAGAACATGGTCTCTTACCTTGACACTAACCCACGCTCCTACCACTCAATTGAAGAGAAGCCGACTCAATTATATTCCAATTCAAGAATTATGTGAGATGTTTTGATGTATGGTTGATTTCGAATGATGAGATTGAATTGAGTGTTTGATGAAGAAGTTGAAAAAGTTTCAAATTTAAAAAAAACTTGAAATCGATCACAGAGACAGTAAAACCTGGTAAAACCCATAGGTAACACATCGTATGTACAGACTACATCGGCACTAGAATTTCAACTAGCTTGAGATGTTTTAAATTTCACTTTCTCCATTCAGCTATCGAAAAAAGCTGATGTCTAGAACCCTCAACTCGCACTGATCATCCACCCAATCGACAGCTTACTCATCTACATACAAGCACGAGTCTTCTTGAAAACAGCCAAGAAAACGTGGTGAACATGTATATCAATCTATCAATAATCATCTGATTTGATCAAATCTTCCACGAAACTTCATTCATTCATCTCTCCAATCAATCAATCTCTCTTGAGTGCAAGATCAAGTTTGGTTTTGTTTTCTATGAATCTGATGTTTTATCAGTATAAATGTTCTGCAATACAACCATATGTAATTGTTTCTGTATGAAAAAAAACAATGTCACAAGATACGACTTCAATGACGACTTCAATAAACTATATGAACAAGATAACAATAATAATTGAAAGTCTGTGGCCTTGCTGAACCTTTTTGTTTATTCTGAAAATAAAAATATGTACAAACTATTATAAGATAGCGCAATTCAAGATTAGATCTTCAAAAACCCAGAAAATATCTTGTGGTCTTGCGAGCGAATGAGATCTTCAATGATGTTCCTTCGAAGTGTAACTTCGGTAATCAAGTTCGCCTCACTTTGATGTTGCCTTTTTGTTGCCTGATCTTATATTCGGTTTTATTCGAATATCACATAGGCCCAGAGTTTTGACTCAAGAGTTCAACCGCTTCTAATGCTCTCAATTCATCCTCCAATTCACCCAAGACAGGTATATACCTATGTATCAATCTATGAGATACTCCATCATCATTCACATCTCCTTCCAATTTCTCGGCAATCGTTGAACAAAAGTCAATAAGTGATTCAAGTGCGGCGATATGAGATGAAGACGCGTGGTTCGGAGTTGGAAGTTGGTGAGAGGAATGATCTAGCGATGAAGTTGATGGGCGGGTAGACCGATCGGACGTTTTCTGATCTTCGTTGGTTCCCAATGATCTGGACCGTTTATGAGGTCTAGTATTCTCACACGAATCCTGATATGTGGCTGAATCAGTCTGAGAAGCACATTCACTCGGTGAGAGATAGGCTGGCCGTTTCTCTGACGAGATTAAATCTACAATCTCTTCATCATCCCATGTGGCTTCGATTGCTAAATTGGTATCGATGTTGATGAAGTCGAGCGAATTGATGATCTGGCTATCATTGCACAGAGTCGAGTCGGTAGTATAAGGCGGCGTTGAGAGAGACGTGAAGTGGGATAAGTCGGGCTCCCCATTAGCGTCTTTTGATTGAGGCTCGTGATCTTGATTCGCGTCATCAGAAGGATCCATGACTCTGATCTTGAGACTCAACTGTGTAAGACACATCGTGAGATTTGAAATGCTTTGCTCAGTCGATGGATCACACGCGTTAATTGTGCTTGGTGTGTGATGAGGTCTGTGTTACAAATTTCAAGTATCAGTCGCACCGCTGCAGAAATAATCACTCACTTAGATGATCAAGCTGGACACGTACGGTTCCGGGATATGCGCATCTTCAGATGGCAAGGAGATCAGGCCGGTATGTTGGAATGCATTGCCAATAGTCGTGGGACTTACACAATTCCACGCATCTTGTATGATCTTGGTCGCAGAGGACTGGTCGATATGATACAAGTCAGAGAGGCTAGATTCATCAGAAGATAACGCACGCAAGCAAAGCCTAGGCAGAGATATGGGCAAGTAACAGGCGATGGATCGGTTGAGGTTGAAGCTATACGAAGAAGACAAAACTGTGCATACCGAATGCGATATTCCGATTTGAAGCATCTAGTGATTCCGGCGATAAACGGTTGCGCTGGAGGGTTGATAGGACTGAAACCATCGATTGAAGAAGTATTGATGTACTCTACTCGGAGATTGTCGAAGGGTGGGCAGGGCAGCAGATGAACATCAGCTGTGTCAACCAACAGAAGAACTTTGCGCTCTCGTTCTCGAGATTTTTCATTAAGATCAGTGAGATATCTGCGGCGTCATAAGAAACAAGTTAATAAGTTAAAGCAAAGTTGTTTTGAGATAAAGTGCTGGAATGATCATTTAAACCAACTTTTCCCAAACCTGAAATGTCATCACTGCTTTTTTGTTAAAGTGATAACTGAAGCCGCACTCGGTGTCAGATTGATCTAGGGGATAGGCTTGAGCCTGAGGCAATGTCCCAATGATCAATGGGATATCCTTCCAGCTACCATCAGCTGAGCAAGTAAAGACCAAAGTCAATTTGAGCTGATCGGCCAAAATGATTTGATCTGTGCAAGGCGGACAACTGATTGAAAATCCAACGACGTTGGGATTTAGCTTTTTTGTTCGCCAATTCTTACATTAACTCAATATTTTCTTACGCGTAAGCGAGACAAATTTCATCCATGGCAAGTACATCTGAAATGTCATATTGCTCAGTAATTTGACGGATTCGTTGAATCTCGCAAGCTGCATTGGGCGGGATTGATGAACGAGCCGCCGTAGGATACGTAAGTCGTTTGGGCCTTGATGAAAAGATGATGAGTTTTTGTGTTCAGTGTTAAATCAAATGAGAGAGTGAGATGTACTTTTCTTGAAAACTTTCAAACCAGGTTGGAGATAATGTCAGCTTCCGCTTTCGACGAATGGCCAAGAGTTCCTCAAACTTTTTCCATTGGCTCCGAAGTTCATGTTCGGTAATTTTCAAGGTTTGACCAGGATCCTTACTCAACCGTTGATAATACCAAAATTCAAGACAATGAGCAACTTGAGGGAATTGAGCGCGTTTTTGTCTCTTCGATTTGGTTGGATCGAGTGCAAGACTACGATATTTTTCTTCGTCCTTGAGATAACGTGAAATGGTCGATTGAGAAAGTGTAGGGAATCCAAGTTGCTGAAAGTGTTTGGCAACAGTCACTTGATCTAAAGTTGGATTTTGCTTAATAAAGTCTATAATCATCAATTTGTCGCTCAGGGTGGTATGAGCTCTTCTCTTGATGGTCGATGCAGTTCTAACTGAATCCGGTGCAGGAGAAAGAGATTGAGTGCTCGTCGATGGTTTTGAAGGATTAGAGAGTACTCGGAGAGTCGGATCGGCAACTTGATCGATTGACATACTAAAGCACTCGAAGGTGTTGAAACCGACTTGAGGATGACGCTGAATTCGATAGTTGAATGATTAGGTTGAAAGAAGGTTGATTTTGAGTACGAAGTGATATTGAATGAGAGTCCATGAGTGACAAAAGGTTATACAGTACCAGTACGAATGAAGATATCTGTACTCTTGATCTTCTTTGAGAAAAGTTGATGATGGAATCTGAAATGATCAGAATGAGAAGGAAGGCAATCTACTACATACTATTTTTATCAAATTCTTAAAAACCATTTATACCTATCTCATCCCAAAGACTTTCACAAAGGAATATTCAACTTTCAATCAACTCAAGAACTCTGATTGGATGATCAACTTTCAAGTCACTTCATACATCAATCAAACACACTCAAACAGGTTGGTACATACCGTGCTTCAGCAGAGAACTCAGATGATACATAGGACTGTTGAAATTGTTTTGACAAAGTTAGCCAAAACCTGCATGATCCATCGTCGATGTTCATCATCAGTCTCCACTTTCCTTATTGTACATACTATTGAATTTGAGTGAAAGGGAATTTTGATCAGAACACTTCCTTTTTAAACTTGGTATCTAACTGTGAATGTCAACGCACCTTTCAAGAGCTTTCAAGTGTCCAAAATTAATTTGATAGAAAAAACGAATAACACCTGATAAACCTTTGTCTTGAACATCAAGCAATAGGAAGAGTTACGAACAGTGTCTTTGTGAGGACTTCAGCCAGTCTTGAGGTTCTTTGTATTCGAGAAGAGGAAAACAGTACTTCATGAACGAATTTTCTCTCATCTAGTCATCAAATGAAAACCTCAAATATTCCTCATTGCAAACGTTCTTCTCTCTGTTCCTTCCATCTCTGATTTCAATCAATCATTTGATCAACTCGATTCGAATTCTTTAATCAAACTTACCCGGACTGTGGTGACCCGGTCCCATCCGCTCTGTCACGTTTCTTGGTGCTTCTTGTCCCGGTCATAGAAAGAGAGTTAAAGTCCGATGTTCGCGATTAGATCAGCTTTTTGTTTTTGATTGAGGAGAAGAACCGAATTCGTCCTTTTCAACTTCAACTTCAATCATCATACAATCAATCCTACAAAATGACATCTATTCCCTCTACAAACCCGCACCCTTCTCTCAGTTGTAGGGGGACTTCCCTTCTTGCTCCAGCCAATCAAATTGCCACTGCCATTTCTTCTGCATTCAAGCGTCCTTATTCTGAAGATAACTCTGATGGTAGGCTTCATCAACCTCTGTGTGAGATTTGAGATTTTACCTGGTCTTACCCATCCGAAATATCTTCATGTCAGGCCTCATCAGCTTAGGTGTGGCGGAAAGTTGGTTGATGGAGGAATGGTTGACCCAGGTTGGTCTTTCCAATCTCTCTCAAATAGCAATTGTGAAGTTTTGTGAAAGAAATTATCTTTTTTAAACCTATTCGCGCTATATCTATAGTACTTCAACTCACACTTTGAGCTCGTTCCAAAGGACTTACATTATCAATCTGTCTTTGGACCAAATCCATTCAAACTTGCTCTTCAAGACCTTCTGAACAAATACTTTCACCCTGCAATTCCAGTCAAGTGAGTCTACAGGCCGTTTTTTGATAATGGAATCCATGTGTGGAACGGAACGCCTATTTCTCATGAAATCAGTCTAGATCGGACTTTAGTCATCTAATCTATTTTCATTGTTCTACGCTCATATGTTTCGATGATAAACATAGATTGACATCTCATCCCATCCAATCTTTAGAATTGAGCATCTAGTTACTGGGGTGGGTGTGACAGCTGTCCTCGAACAACTACTCTATTCATTGTGCGATGCAAATGACCAGGTTCTGCTTGCAAAGGTTTGCACGCATCCTACCTTCAAAGATACCCTACACGGTCTAATGAAGATTGGTTATGAAATGTGAAATGGTCAGCCATACTATTCCGGTTTCGACAGGATAGCCAAACAAAAACTTGGAATCGTCTTGGTGGGAGTGGATATTCCTGAGGTAAAGATCAATCATTTCTTACCATCCTACCGAGCCAATCAATTTAACTTTTGGTTTCTGCTGTTGATACAATTCGCCTATCATCAGGGAATCGACCCAAGCTCAGAAACAGTTCTAGGTTCTTTCGAATTGTCTTATCAAGCCTTGAAGTCTTCAGGTTTGCAAGATAAAGTAAAATGTGTACTACTATGTAACCCGAGCAACCCGCTAGGTGAGTCGATCAATAATTTTTAAGTTTTTATATGTGCGCCATTGCATACTCACTGATCACGATCGCTCATCTCCTACCATCGAATTTCTCATTGCTGTTTAGGTTTATGTTACTCGAAAAAGACCTTGATTGGGTATCTAAAATTTTGTGAAAAATATGATCTTCAACTGTAAGTATTATTCAAAATCGTATTGCCCATCACTTCATATCTTGCGCTCATCAAAAATCAGTATTTCATGATATTTCACTGTGAAAAGATCAAGTTGATGTGAACTCTTGCTGCTGAAACCTTTTCAGAATCGTGGACGAAATCTATGCTTTCTCAGTCTTCAACCCGTATTCAAGTTTATCACATGATGAAACTGTCAAGAATCAACCTCCAGTAGGAACAGCTCAAGAATTTGTGTCTGCTTTGTCGATTAATTGTCGTGAAGAAGCGGGTTGTGATCCGCAAAGGCTGCATGTTCGTGAGTCCAGCTTATATCTTCCTCTGGATACCTTGAATCTTAGCAATTCATGTGTATCGTGACTTTTTTGACCGGAACTTGGTTAGTATATGGTATGAGCAAAGGTAATTAAATAATTCGCCGATAAATGTGGCGTGCAATACTTATTGCTTCTCATTGATGTGGACCAAGATTTCGGGGCGTGTGGATTACGGTCAGTCTGCCTGGATCTGATCCTGACAATCACATATACATCATGACACAAGATCTAGTAGACTTGCCATCACGAGACACTTATGCAGAATGAAAGGATTGATGAGATGTATTCAACACGCTACACAGAGCCGGACTCTTAATCTCTCAAAATAACCAGGAAGTCATCAATTCGGTCCAATCAACAGCAAACTTGATGCAGATACCGCGTTCTACGGAGATCATATTGGAGAAACTTTTAGGTAACCCTGAAAGATTGGATTGGTATCTTAAGGAAAATGTAGGTGAAGGAATTCGATAGGCTTTAGTTTTTGAATAGATCAAAGAGCGAGTCAATCGAGCAAAACTTGATGTTTAAACTCTCTTATCTAGAAAACCAAACTACAGGAGGCATATGAATATTCTACGAAAAGATTAAGTGCTTTAAAGATACCATATCTGCACTCGTATGCTGGACACTTTGTCGTAAGTTCAGGTGAGGTATGTTAGATGATCTATCATTCATCTTTCCTGATCACAATCAGGTAGTCGATCTTCGAAGCTGGTTACCGAAGAACACATCGGATGATGAAGTCCTCAAAAGCCCTATCGAATTGGAAGAAGCTTTATTTTTGACACTCTTGAACGATTTTGGTCTTTACTTGGTCAGTGAGCTCATCACTAAGAGAATTGGGTTTGAAACTAAAATGATGATTTTTAGAGTCCGTTGATGATCTTGTATCATCATCCTCTTCCTGGATTCTTCCGCTTGACTATCACTACTTCTCGTGATTATTTGGAGATTGGTTTATGTAGATTAGAGAATTTTTTGAAGACCGCTTCAGAAGATTGATTGAAGTGTGTTTGATTGGTTTTCTGATTTGGACTCATATCCCAACATTGGATTCCTTGAAAGATATCTTGATTACTTTTCACTGATCAAACTCAGGTTCACTTTCTTGGATTGGGTCTATTTGAATGAATGTGTGGGTTGAGAGTGTGAATGATGTATGGAAGTGTGGTGTGAATGATTGAGATGATGAGTGGGTTTTAGTTCTGAATAGATCACGAGTCACTTGACTACTAAGGCAGGGTAAGAGGATGATCATCGTCTTGTGAAATTCAAATATAAATTTTGGCTTACAACTGATTTGGTCTGTGAAATTGAAAAGTATGTATGATTCAGTGATGCTGTGCTGTTGACCGTTTATCATCCTTCACTTGTGCATCACTAAAAGCAAATCTGGTCTTTACTTTATCCCAGACCCTTTTCCTTGTGAGTCTTCACCACAAAACTCCTTACCTATCTCAGGTGAGCTTCAAGTTTGATTAATCCGAGAGCGGTCAGGACGCCATTAGAGATATAAGTAAAATCATCAAGAGAAACACTTTTGATAATTGTTCTACCGAATACACTAACTTGCCTTGATGTGGTGGATGTGAACTCCGATGGATTCAATTTTACAAAAGCTTTCAACTTTCAGAATCGTGTAAGTGTTCAAGTCCCGCCAGGTGTTGAAACCTGATTCATCTAGACTACATCAAAACGTACATAGTCCGATAAAGATGTACAAGGAGCGTCACAGAGCTCGGATTGGAGGATGCGAACTCTGAGACCGGTATTTTCGTTGATGGAATATCAAGACAAGTTCAAGTTTCGATATGATTGAAAACGGTTTTCAAATCACTTAAAGCTTGTTGAAATTTGAAGTAGTATATGACCAAATCATCGATCTTTGAACGCCATCTGGCGTCATCCTACAATTCCTCACTTCACTTCACCACACCAACAACCTGTTAGTCCCCAACCTGTTTATTACAAGTTTAACGGAACCAGCTAGAAGCCAATCCTCTCACCACTGGCACGTACTTTGTTAAAATTGAAAAATTACTTGGATCACTGGCTTTAATCTCAGCTTGAGGATGTGCCATTGGTGGTTGTGATTTCGAAAATTGGAGTACGAGTAGCTACCGACCCATTGACCGAGAAAATCAGTGTATTCCAACTTTTCAGTGGGTTGATGATCATCAAACCAAGCCCACCGATGATTTATCGACTTTAAATTTACCCCAAGTCTTCTAAATTGGATGGTAAAGCCTCATACGTTATAAATAACTCCAGTCTTTAGACTAGATTAGAATAATACCTTTTAAAGTGATCTACGAATTCTTCTCCATTCTATCAAGCCACTGAAACCTGCTTTGACGATCCTTCAAGTCCCCCATTCCCCGCTGGGTTTAATAAAATCTCCGAAACATTGATATCCATCTCGCTTACTGAGTCAGGTATCGGTGCTATTTGAATAATTGTGAGTGAGACAGACAGGTTTGGATCACATCTTGAAATCCCTTTCAAAGAAAATTGCTTTCAATCAAATATGTACGTGATGGTTATTTCATCTTTCTCTCGTTGAATTTTAGAACATACTGCGAGTTACAAGGAAGATGTGATTCTGATGTTTTCTATTGCCTTCGCGTTTTTTAACCTTTTTTTTATTGCTAGCGAATGGTGATTTACACATTTTCAATGGGTTTTGATCTGATAGAAACAAATGCCTCTCTCCGCTTCGCGTCTTTAATCAATAGATTTCAAGTCATCTTAGTACTAGAGAAGTAGTGGGATCGGAACTGTGAGTACTCATGGTCTTTGTTTACATCGTTGATGTTGTGATCCAAAAGAGGAACGCGTGACCTTCATCCTTCTTGATCCACCCTTAACTGTTCTGTATTGCTCACTACCCTACAAAGGCTTTCCTACATCTCAAAAGACAGACACTTCGTCACTCACGTTGAAGGTTTGAACGTGGACTCCATCAGCTATCACATCACGATCGAAATTCTCCCTGTCTAGAAAAATTATTTTACCTAGACGGCTGTTACCTGAAATTCTTCGATCTTCACCCCCGTTGAAATGGAACTTCTCAACAATCAAAACCACTCGATGAGTCACCTCACGTCATTGACAGCTCATGATGGCGGGGCGAATGAATCAGGATCGAAAAGAACCCATTTCATCTGAGGACGATGATAAAAGATTACTCAAAAGATTGATTTATACCGTATGTGGTTTTTCTAATCTTTTGATGATTTAATCACGTTATCCTCTATATCACATGTCAAGCTGATTATTTTTTGCTGTTGTAGTCTTACCTCAGTTTAGTCTTCGATCTGCTTTCCTGATGGATTTTGACATTTTAATCTCTGTGAGGTCACTTCATGATGTTTTTACTGATTCGCAAAAACTTTTCCTCTTACAGAATGATGTTGCTATATTTGATTCAATTGTAAGTAATTTTGATGTTTTGTTTCAAATTGAACCTTTCAGTTGTAAGATCTGATTCTCTTAATGACCCTTGATCTACAATACTAAACTGTTGAATTGGACTTGAAATACCAAGCGTGGATAAAGCTACCTTAAATTCATCTTCAATTTTAGGGTTGAATCGATCCTTGAAATTGTCTGCAGAAGAATATAATTGGCTTGGGACAATCTTTTTTGGTAAGTTCACCACCCATTCCTCATCTTTTAAAAAATTATCGCTTAACTTCTTGATTTCTTGATTTCTTATTACATCTTCTTTTTGCTTAGTTGCATTTCTAATCTTCCAATTTCCACAAAACTTGGCTTTGAAGAGATTCCCCACTGGAATTTGGATAGGGTTGAATTGTTTAATCTGGTCAATCTCAATAGGCGCACAAGCAGTAAGTAAATTAAAACACCAGAAAGCTAAATATCAGTCAATGGAGAATTCCGTATAATACATTCTTAATTCCTGTTTTTTTGTTACTTTGTGATATAGGCATGTAAAATTTTACTCAAATTCTGATATGCAGGTTTATTCTAGGGGCCTGTGAAGGTTGTGTGACACCGGGGTTTATGAGGATCACAGGATCGTAAGTGAGAATGACCGAATCTGTTTTTGAATCACATTGCCTTCCTTCTTGGATTTTTCACCCAAAATTGTATTGATACAAACCGATTTGAGATTTTAGATTTTATACCCATAGAGAGCAAAGCACCCGAACTGCTTATTGGTTTTTCATGTCTGTAAGCTTAGATCCATCAAACTTGCGAAAAGTTCTATGGTCTGAAAGACGTTTTTTTTTTTAATCGTCATAGGGAGTTTCTCAGATTCTGAGTGGTGTGATGAGAGCTACGCAGTTTTACACATTAAAAGCCAAGTAAGCTTTCATCATTTCATGATTAACAGAACGACGTTTTCAAAGTCTTGTTTTGACTCATACTTCATTTATGATCTAGTTATCACTTTGGAAGCTTTACTTCATTATCACTTCATCTCTCACATTCGCTATCTCTATTTTAATCATAATCTTTTTTCCTACTTCACCAAATACCTCTTGGTTTTTAACTCAATCAGAAAGAGAAAGAGCCATTGATCGTATTAGATCTAATCAGACAGGAGTGAGTGTTTTTTTGAATCATATCTTTCCTATACTGTTACAATGAGAAAGTATTCTGAAGCTGATTCATCAATCAAGATTGAGGAGAAATCTTTCGATTTCAATCAAGCTAAAGAAGCTTTTCAAGATATCAAGACTTGGATTTGGTTTTTGTTTTGCATATCTGTTTCAATTCCAAACTCATTAGGTAATCAGGTGGCCATCATTGTGAGTTGAACAAATCTCTTCCTTGAATGATGTTTTTCTTTGTTGGTTATCTACAAGCTAATCTTTCATATTTAAATTAATTGAATTACAGGTAGTCTCTTTTGGCTATACTATCGAACAAACTACTCTATTGAGTTGTTGTTTTGGTTTAGTGACAATCTATCCATGTTAAGCGCGGTGAAATTGATTGATAAAACTCAAGGCTCTAGAGGTTTCATTGGTGGTAAGGGAGATCTTTTGATCAATCTCATCTAATCCAATGTATTTTCATTATTTAAATTGAATTTGATCAGATTTTTGATCATGTTCTCTTTTGGCTTGTAGCTTTCTGGTATCTTCCAAGTATACTTGGAGCTATTCTAGTGATTACTCTACCTTGGAATGATAGGATAGGATTACTGGTTGCTATATTTTTAGCTAGTCTTTCTTCTACTGTAAGTGATTTTTGAAAAGTTACATTGGAGTCATATTTCATTGGATTTCTTGCTTGTCTTGGACCTTACTTTTTGATTTTATTTCACCAGCCTTTTGTCATTAGTCTTGGTTGGATAAATTCAACTACAGCAGGTCATACAAGTTGTGTAGTCTTTTAGTTATGCAACCATCTTGTTGAAGCTGCTGATCCATTTTTCATTTGTTGTATTTAGAAAGAGCTGTGGTCCAAGCAATTGTCTTGATAGGTAAGTCATGATTATTGAACTTGTGAACAAACAAGAAGTTTTTGTAAGATTTGATGATCTTTGAAAACACAAATTAAAATACATGACCCAGGTTATTCGATTGGAAACATTCTAGGTAAGATATTGAATCTGAAAGCCAATACCATCATTCATGTCAAAATGTTTTCATAAACAAATTGATATCAAATGATTGATTTTATATGATGATTAGGACCTCAAATGTGGAAAGAAAGTTATAAACCTAAAAATCGAATCCCATGGATCATCATTATAATTTGTTTTGGAGTTTGTTTTACAATCTTGATCGGAATGAGTGAATATCTTAAATATCAAAATTTGATGAAACTTTCCAAATCGAAGATGAATTTGAATCAAAAGAAACCAATGATGAAGTTCTGAAGGATTTAACTGATCTTCAAAATCCTAGTAAGTTGGTTTTGTTGACTTGGGTTTGATTCATTTTAATGTGAATTTGATGAGTGAGATTGATTTTTTTTTCTCAAATGATTTATCTTACTTTAGGATTTGTTTATGTTCATTGATTGTGGGGTCTTACTTTCTCTTTTTTCATTTCACCACTTTTTGTTTCTCTTTGAATTCATTAAGTGAACATGAGTTTTTGGGTTGGAGTTATTCTTGTTCTGAATTTACAAGTTGATCATTTTTTTCTCTGTATTCAAAGAAATAAACAAATACCTGACGAGCATCATGGAGCTTTGGTTCTTTTGAATGTGTTCATGAGAGACATGCATGAGTCTAAGAAGGTGTATCAAGAGTCCAGACCAAGTCTGATGCAATTTATCGTGGTGATCTGCACATGTAATTCACGATCGGTCCTTTTACACAACAAAACTCAAATCGTAACTCCGACTTGCCGATTTCAACAGTCACTTTCAGACTTATCTCCACCTTGCAGTTCGAAAACTCCGCTGTGAATAGCTCACTTACACCAGAACTTAGCTTTGGATAATACAACCTGGAAATTTAAAAATAGATATCGAGATTGAAGGTTATCAGTTTACAATTCAAGAAGTTGAAATCGAAATTAAAAAAATCAAAGATGATCGAATCAAGCGAAAGTAAGATGAATGAAACGAAATGAAGAAGAAAAGAAGAAAAGAAGGAAAAAAAGAGTGAAGAAAGATCAATGAAATGAGATAAATGAAAAGATGTAAATCAAAGAAGAAGCAAAAGATCAAGAATTTTGGAACTCAAAGCACCGGATTTAAAACATTATCCGATTTACTTAACATCAAAAGTGATTAAAGGATTTGGTAGAGGATCAAAAGAGTTAAATTGTCCAACAGCTAATTTAGATATCAAAGATTTGAAAGAAGAAGTAGTTAAACGGTTTGAGGAAAATGGAATTTATTTTGGGTTTTGTAAGGTGATGAAAGATGAATATTTAGATCGAATTTTTCAAATGGTGATGAGTATTGGATTTAATCCAGTTTATGGTAATGAATTTAAAACGATGGTCAGTCTTTTCCTTTCCTTTTGTTCAATTTCGAATTCATCTTCATCCGATTCGACATCTTTTTTTTTTATTTTTCTTTTTTTTGCATTCTCATTCCTCATCTCTGCTTTTCTTTTTTTTTTTTTTTTTTTTTGGTTGGGTGGGGGTTTGGGGGTTTTGAATTAGGAAGTTCATGTGATGTTTGAATTTGATGATGATTTTTATCATGAAGAGATCAAAGTGATGGTTTTAGGATATATTAGACCTGAGTATGATTATATAGTAAAGGTGAGATCTTTTGAATTGGACTTTAAAAAGAAAATCATCTTGAATGACAAATTGTGTTTTTTTTTTTTCATTTTTTCATTTTTTACAAAATCAGATGCATTGATAGCTGATATTGAGATTGATAAAGAAGTGGCTAAGAATACATTGAATCAAGTAGGATTTGCTCAGTTTGCTAATGATCAGTTTTTTTTTGAAATTGAAAGTTTAAGATATGAGGTGGTATTAAGATTGATTGAGATTTAATTAAATGTGATTTATTTATTGATAAGAGTGTAGAGATGAAGATGTAGAATTAGAAATTTGTAAAATGATGATGAGGATGGAATGGAATGATAAGATACTTTGTTTTGAAGTTGTTTTCTAATTTGAGTGATTTTAAGTAAATGAAGAAAACAAATAGTAGGAATGATTGATAGATGAATTTGGAAAATGAAAGATGAAGAGAAGTGATGATGATTGAGATTCAAGTCTGATTTAGTTAGTTAAATTTGAAAAAAAAAGTCATCAAGTTTAATTTGTACACCAATTGAATTTTTTCTTTTTTTATAGTTTAACATTCTCCTTCCGATTCTCTTTTAAATTTCAAAATCATCAAATTCAAATTCAACCAACCAACAAACAAACAAGCACATCATCATCATCAGCAAAATCTAAATTTCTTATCAAGAAAATCGAGAAAATCGAGCATCAAAGTCATTGAAAAGCAATCATCATCATCATCAAACTCAGTAAGATGTCATTATTGGACCATTCTTACATTCAACAACAACAACAACACCCATCACATCAACAACACCCACCACTTCACAACAACACATCAATAATAACAACACAACCACTAACACTAATACTAACAACTCAACCTCAACACCTACTTCAACTACACCTATCAACTCACCTTCAACTTCACCTAGTTCTGTTCCAAGTACTCCAACTACCCCAACTAATACAACTAATTCGACTCCAACTGCTTCAATCGCCACTCCAACTCCAACTTCTAATCCGAATCCTAACACAAACTCAACTACTCCCAATACTACTGACATTCGAAGTAAGTTCTTCTTGAATCAATCTAAATTCAAACTCTCTCTCTTCATCAAACTCATCTTCATCATTCATCTTCATAGCCATCACCACTGGTACAGGTAATGATGCATCTGTAGTCGTCATCACTCAAACTGCATACGCTCCCACTTCCACCTCAGATGTTAATTCATCAAACAATGATAATCGTGCAACTGCAAGTACTTCAAGAATCATTGCAATCGCTATAACCTTCAGCCATCGGTGGATTAGCTGCCATCATCATCCTTGTCATGGGCATCAGAGCCCTTCTACATAGATCGGCAGCAAAACGAGCGGCAGATGATATACGTTGGCCAGAGACGGTCACATCAGAAGGTGATCGTGCTGCACTTTATCCTGAACCGACTCGTCCTTCTCCCGGTCATGGATTAGGTCTAGTTGAAGATGAAGAAGACATCACCGATCCAGAGGTGAATATGGCAGGTGCAGGTGCAGGTAGATTAAGAACAGGTGCTCATCCCGGTCCTACTCGTTCACATTCGGTCACGACCAATGGTCTGAGTTCGAATTCACATTATCAAGCTTATGAATATGGTAATACATCTGATTATATGCATCATGGAATTCCACCACCACCACCACCATCACATATACCTTCTAGTCTAATGCCAGCTTATGGGATGAATCAAATGGAACAAAAAGGAATGGTGACTTATCCACCTGATTGGGGTCAAGGTAATGGAAATGGATTTCGAAACGTACATTCACCTGAAATGATTGCAAGAACTCATGGACCGACTCGTACAAGTTTAATTCGTCCACATGATCCATACGCGAATTGGGAACCTACTCAAGAAGTGAATGAATCGAATCCAAACCGACAAAGATATTCAGGATCACAACCTTACTTATTACCCCCCATGAATTCAAATCATTCTGGATCACCTTCGTCTAATAATAGAAACAGTTTTTCAAACGGAGGAAGTGAAGAACTTCATCCCTTCTTCCGAAACTCATCTTCTTCCAAACCACTCATCCATTAGACGGACCTAGAGAGATTCAATATACTCCTTATTCTCATGGAGGTTATGGAGGAGAGATGAAGAAGAAGAGGATGATGATGATTATCATCATCATCGATCACAAGACTTGAACACAGATCATTCCAATCAAGACTTTCATGAAGATTCAATGTCAACTAGATCAGATCCCAAAGGTTCTCCTGGGAATGGAAATTAGGAGTGAATAATCCGGATACAACAGATTAATTGAACTTCAAATCGATTTCTTTTCTTTGATCTTGAATTTTCTTTTCGAATTCCTACTGAAAGTTTTTTTTTTTCTTTACAAATTTATGGATTCTTTATTTTAGTTTTTGGATTTCGGTTTTTTTTTATTTATTTATTTATATATATATTTAATTTTGGATTCGAAACATCGTTTTTTTTTCCCTTTTTTTTCTTTGATCTTTTTTTCTTGATTGGTTTTCTTTTTTTTTTTTTTGAATTATATCATTCTTTTCTTTTTTTTTTTGGATTATCTTATTTTTTAATGTTTTGTGTTTCTTCTTTTTTCCTTTTGGTAATTTCTTCTTTCTTCTTCTTCATCATTTTTCTCTTTCTCTTTCTCTCTTTCTTATGAGACCTTTTTTCATTCAAGTTTTTTTCATTTCACTTCACTTCATCTGGTGGATTTCTTTTTAGAATTTTTTTGATTAGAAATTCGAAAACTGTCTCTTTTCTTTTTTTTGTTACACTTTCTGGGTTCAGTTTTCAAATCGAAAGTCTTTATAAACCATCAATTGCTTTTTCTTTTTCTTTTTCTTTTTCTTTTCTCAAGAAGAAGTTTTTTTTCCCTCTCGATCATATTCATTTGTTGATAGAAGAAGAAATTGAATGAAGAAAAATGAAAGTTTGGGTTTTTTGAAAATTTGAAATGAAGTTTCAATTTGATTGAGATGTGAAGAATTGATGATGATGAATGAAAAAAAATTAAGTGAGTTCATTTTTTAAGGATTTATCATCAAATCTTCGAATTTGATTCAGTTAAATACATTCATTAAAATAGATGACTATTGAAAAATTATACATCGACCCTTGAATCTGAATGATATCACTCTTTGATGATTTCATTGTAGATTATTCCTGGGTGAAAGCTCAAAATCTTTTTACATAGCACTAGCTACAAACTTGATGAGCTTGTACATAATCGTCAGAGACTGATTTGTTCACGATTCTTTACCGTCAGAGTATGCATTCTTCCCTTCATATGAATGTTTTTAACTAAAGATCGATTCATTTCTTAATGAGAATATATAGGATCTCATCTCCGAATCAATTCATTGAAAGATGATCTCAGAAATTAAAAACCTAGATTCTCGAGTTTTATGATTAGGTTTATACACTGAAGAAAAAAAATTCCTTGAGAGCACATAGATAGGAGGATTTGATGAGAAGATTGAAAGGATTTGGTGAAAGAGTCTTTTTCTGGATACATGGTACTGATTGAATAGACTTTTGATCAAAAGAACAACACTATATGATTTGAATGATGAATTGAAAAGAATGAGGTGAAGAGAAAATGAATGAAAAAAAGGTAGATGAAAAGAATGGAATTGACTTGGTTTCAATGTGATCTTCTTTAAAGGTTTGTGATATGATGATGATGATGATGATGATGTGTATCATGAAACTGAATTCCAAGCATCGAAATTAATAAAGCCGTACTGACTTGTTGAGAAGCTAAATTGATTTTTCTTAAATTTTGATGATGATTTTTTTTCAAAGAAATCCAATTCGAATCACAATTCCAATTTGAATCACAGGAATTTTGAATCATGGCTTTAAGTGAAGTGATCATTAAATTTTTAATTTTTTCTTTCACTTTGGTTTGGTTTGTGAATTTATAAAGATAAACTAAATTTAATGTTAAGATTGATTTAAATGAAGTTTGATCTCTTTGACATGAAGAAGTTTGATCATCTTTTTCACAAAGTTCAGTGATCACTCTATTTGAATTGGATTCAGATTCAAGTTCAGATTCAGTTCAGTAAAGGTTTTGATGGCAAAGTCAAGAAATGGAATAGCCATCTCTAGATACTTCTGAAAAACGGGGTGGTTTTCGTACGTTTTGATTGTATAGAACAAAGAATGTGGTGATTAGGATCAGATTCTCAAGTGTCTTGAGAGTATGATTTGAATGAAGAAGACTTACTTCTGATTTAGTTGCTTTATGCATCCAAGCCAGTGCACCGATCAATTGACCATAACTATAACTCCAAAGTGATTCAGTATAATCACTACAATTCGTCGTTGAGACTCCATCCAGAAGAAGACCGGTCTCAGGATTACTAATCCCAGAAGTAAGAACCCAATCTAAGATAGCTTTAGATTGTGAAAGGATAGTTTCATTCTTCGTTAAAAGATAAATGTGGCACCTTGAGAGATGAACTCTAATTGAGTGATCACTGCTTTATAACTTCCTCGAGTAGTCGAATTACGATCACGATACTTTTTTTTTTCAAAGAAAGATTAATGATTCAAAAAAAAAGCAGAATCAAGACTTGAGATCTCTTTCGGTAATTCAATTAAAATCATCTCTCTTTCTCTAAGCATAACTTACCCAATAAATTCCTCCACCACATTTTTCATCGGTTTGAATATAGGTTTGATCGATTGTTTTGGTTACAAGTGAAATCCAAGTTTTGTTTGAATTTCCCATGATTGAATTTGGACCCAAGAGTTTGGCACCGGTAAGGACTAAAAGAAAAAAAAAAGGTGATCAGCTAATTTAAATAAACCGAATTTTGAGAAAAAGATGAAAAAGATGAAAATGAAGAAAAAAAAAAGAAAGATTACCTGCCTAGAAGTAAGAGGAATTGATTTAGAAAGAGATCAGGACTGATTTTCTTTAAATTTGATTGAGGTTGAATGACTTACTTGACTAGCCCATAAGATATCATCATTCCATTTTCCAGATAATTTCTCAGTTGAATTTATTAATTTCCCACCTAAAATCACTGGAAAAAAAACCCTCAAGAGATTGCTTCAGTGTTTGAAAGTCTGCAGGTGTGAAGTTAATTCATTCATACTTACTGTTCTTCTCCATATGACATATTCGTTAAGGCTTCAGTAGCCAAATTAGTAAATTGATCATCTTCTACCCATGTTGCATAATTAAAGAGTGAACCCCAAATCACAGCTGATGTCCACCAGGGAATTTGAACTTGATCGAATACACCAGTCTGTAAAGAAAGATTGAATTCGAAAATCAAAAGATCAAAAGATTAAAAAATAAAAATCAAATCAAGAAGAAAGGAAAAGAAGAGAGAAGGAGAGATCGAGAGAAGAGAGAGAGAGAGAGAGAGAGAGAGTTTACAGGGTTAGGTGAATAAAACTTTAATAAGTTTCGAATTGAGATGATCGTTGCATTCTTTAATTCGAGCGGATGATTTAAATTGATTTTTGGAGAAGAAGACGAAGCAGAAACAGAAGAAGAAGATTGGAGTACAAAAGTGAAAGAAATCGAAAGGAATGTAAAAAATAAATTTAAAAGATTGTACAAAAATCATCATCATTTTTTCTTTGTTTTTGTTGTGAAGGAAAGAAGAAGGAAGGAAAGATTGGAAGAGGGTTTGAATTTAGTTATGATTTTTTTTTTTTACAGTAAGAAAGATGGTGAATTGATTTGATTTTTGGAAAGAAAAAGAAGGAAAGAAGATTGAAGTTGGTTATTTGAAGAAGAAGAAGAAAGATGGATGAGTTGGAATGGTAAGAGAAATCGAAAAGTCATTCAAAAGAGAGGATTAAGATGAAGTTGATGAGATGAAGTGTTTTTTTTTTCCTTGATCTGTACATTTTCTTCCATTTAATTTCTTTCATCAAGACCCTCAAGATTTTAGGGTCTCGAATGGATGATATTTTTGTAAATCTGATGAAGTGCAGAACTGATGAAGATATAGAGCGTCTTCAGCCACCGCTTGAGATTTGAGAAGTCTGAAGAAAGATTGAGATCTGAGTGAACTTATTGGGGTTGTCTACATATCTCTTCATCTCCTCAATCACTTTAACAGATTCACATTTTTTCAAATTCAGATCAGATGAAAAATCAAAAGTCTGTGTGCAAGTTTGAATCCAATCAACTTTCATGGAATTGTACTTATTTTACTTAAAAAAGTTCATTCTGTAGATGGTGTAATTAAATAAATCAAAACACCTCACTGACTTCTTCTGGGCCCAAGCAGAGGAAAAGTAGCCAACCAGAATACCTCCCCCAGAAAGAATTTTCACACCTTCTCAACCCGCACAATCCTTCCCACTTACACCTAACTTTACTCTCCAATTCGTGATCGCCCTTGTCAAACACCCTCATATCCCCAAACACCCCTATCCACTCTCACACCCATTTTGGCAAAGAATTCCAGCGCTCTCACTTTGCCCCCTGCCCACATATTCTTCATCCCACCATACTTGAGGATAGTTGAGATGCAAGTATGAGGAGGTTTTCATTGAAGGTCTTCATGGCACTCAAGTTGATCTAAGATCATAACGCCTACCATGATGCCGTAAAGTCGCTATGAGTTGTGCGTGAGTAGTTAGTATACACATCTATGTAAAGAAGCTAGGATATTTAAACAAATGTTGACCCCGAAAGTCTATCATCATTAATTCATAACTGAACAAATTCATGAAGCCCTTCATCTCTAACACAATGAATACATCTGACTATGTTTCTTGACCGGAAGTGCTTAGGGTCACTTCCTTTTTGAAAGAGCTCTCGTGAGCCCACAAACAGTTTCAGTAGTCTACCATCACCACATTGTCAGTTACGAATTTGATCTTAGTCTGTTTACCTTTCAGGCTTAGGACTTCCATTCACAGAGTTCATTACTCTCTTTTATAATCAGATCCGAAGATCAGGTCAACCTTATAGAAAAGAGCACGATCATAAGCTGATGCTCGGAGCATCTTTGAAGATCATTCCTTTGCCTTTAGCAAATCCATGATTTAATGGTTTCATAGAATTTCATCATAACCCATCTTTGATCTCATTCCTCAATCTAGATCTTCAGCAAACACAGGCTGGCACCTCCTACCACGCATTAAAGCCAATTCTATAAGACGTGATCAAATCGAATCTTAAATTAACCTTTGAATCTGTCAAAGTGAGGAAAGATCAGACAAAAGTACATACCATGCCCCGTACGCATCCCGATCCCTTTCTCAAGTCGTCTACCTTTTCCACCAAATCCGTCTCCCATACCTTATATGAAATGATCCGATTTGAAAGGGTTTAAAGACCTGATTTAGTGAAACCCACCCGTTTGGTTTAAGAAATCATCTCAAGATCCATCACTTACCGATCGGAGCACTTCCACTCTGTAACATCATCAAGGATAGTTTGATCACATTCATCGGATTATTACTTCGAGTGACTTTAGCACTCAAGTCAGAGATCCCTGCAGCTTTAGCCACTTGATGTAAATATGGATTCACTCGTAATCCAATCCTATCGAACGAAAGGTTTGATTAAGATTTGATTTTTTTGAAAAAAGAAAAAAAATAATGGAAAATGTTGAGAAAAAACACAAACCAGCTGGTCTAGGTCTCATCACGATCTCAGTTGCATGGAATTTAGATCGAAGTTCAGTATGAATCGTCCGAGCTTCAAAGAGTTGAACGGGTGATAAGTTTCGAACCGCGTTTCTGAGAGCTTTACTAGAAGCAGCTCCGATCGTTTCACTCTTTCCTTCACCATAACCTACTAATCCGTTCCCATTTCCAACGACCACTAGAGTGTACATACTTGGGATCTTGCCCTTTCCGGTTGATTCACCACTCGTTTGACCACCAATGGATATTTATGTAATTGTTTAATCTCACGATCGGTTAATGAGTTAGGTGGTAAGGATTCGATGATGAGATCATTACCAGCTTTTTGAATGGATTGATTCACAATCTCATCTGGTAAGGGATCAAAGGGTGGTTTTGAACCAAAGATTTGATGGTATGGACCTGATTCGGATGGATGAGGATCTAGAAGAGGTGAGAAGAGAGAGATATCAACTTGAGAAGATTGATTTGATTAGATTGGATGGATTGATTTGATTGATTTGAATTGAATCGATGATGAAGTAGGATTGAATGAAGTGTTGTTTGTTGAATGTGAGGTTGATAGGATGGATGATGATGAGGTGAATAGGTGATGATGAGTTAGTTTTGAATGAGTTGAGATGAGATTAATGAAGTTCATCTTGAGGGTCGTGGCTGAGTCAAAGTGATTAAGATTTCTTTGATTATTTAAATTGAATTGGTTCAGTTGACCAAGTACCGATGATCCCATCCTCACTGGCTCGGTCTTTGGCCCTGATGAGCTGAGATGATGAGGGTCGTGGGTGTGGTTTCATTTCGATCAATCTTCCTTCTTTCTTCTTCATCAATCGATTGCTCAAATCAACAGTCTAATCAATCCTAATCCTAATTCATGGAATCCAATCAATCTAGTTGTCTGTTGAGTGAATCAGATTAAATGAACAATCATCAATCATACTGTTCAAGTAAGGAGCTAACACTAACACCTTACTTCAATCATAGCTCATCTATCTAAACACTCGATCGCTAACCTTCATTCCTATGCGATTCTTTCAAACCAGTTCATCATTCAATCTATTCAATCCATCAGAAAGGATCTCATTCAAAGATCCCCTCCCCCAAAAGAAAATTGAAAAGAAAAAATCAAAAATACGATCCACTTCAATCTCATCAGATTTGATTAAGATGACTCATTCTGAAAGACTTCCTACTCGTCGTCTCATCAATACTCGTACGACGAGAAACAATGTAGAAGATCATTCTGTTATAGGTCTCAACTCAATCTCAAATCAAATCTCAACTCATGATTCAGTTCCAAGTAGTCCATCAAGTCCTCTTTCTTCACCTCTCTCTGATAAAAATAAGTACACCTACAAGCGTGATAAGGTGGGCTTTCATTCACCGTTTTTTTGTTTTTCTCTGTCCATTTTTGACGGGTTCAATTCTCATCAGATTTCCTTACTTTTTTAGAGAGAAAGAACATCAAAGACTAGGACCATTTTCTAGATTCAAATGTTAATGTTTATAATAAGCATGATCTATTCTTGATCTTTTTGGTTGGCTCTTAGTTGCTGCTTATCTTAGATTTCGACATATCTCTCATCCCATCTGCCGTCACGTTAGTTTTTTAAATTCAAATCACAACCTTGATCTTCTTCGAAATCTTACTAATCAGTTCTTTTCAAATCCATTAGGTTTGATGAAGTTCATTCGGAAAGTTACTTCTTATTATCTCAAACGTGAATTCTTCTTCGATGTTCATCCACCTTTGGCCAAACTCAGCTCGCCTTTCAAGGTTGGTTAATCGGATATGATGGAGAATATCCTTTTGAGAATATTGGTGATGATTATTTAGATGGTGATGTGCCATATGTCGGATTGAGATCAATGTCTGCTTTCATCGGATCTCTTACGGTTAGCTTGGTATATGCGATCATGAAAGAAAGTGGTTATCCAACTGTGGTGAATGTCTTGTCAGCTTGTCTGATTGCATTTGGTATGTCTTGCAGTGAACAAATACAATCGATCAACTTGATGGTTTACCATTGCTGATCACCTCTTGATGCTTCTTCTAGATAACGGTCATATTGTACAAACTCGGCTTATCCTACTAGACGCGCCTTTGATCTTTTTCATGGCGTGTAGTCTATTTTGCTATATCAAGTTTTATAAGCAACGATATCATGAATTTCGTAGGTCTTGGTGGACCTGGCTCTTCTTGACCGGTTGTCATTGAGTTTGACCATCAGTTGTAAGATGGTGGGACTGTTCACCTTTCTTCACCATCGGAATGGCCGTAGCTATCGATCTATGGGAATGTTGGATATCAAAAGGGGTCATCCCATGGTTCGTCCTCGTACCCTCTATCGCTAGTAATCTTATACATGGGTCCATTAGCTTGTTGCAAATATGTGTACTGAAGAGATCATGCTCTGATGACGATCAAAATTCCGTAGGATCACATAATTCAACATGTTTCAGCACGGATCCTCGGTCTGATCGTCTTTCCAGCTATTGTATACCTGTTTTGGTTCTGGGTCCATTTCTCTGTCCTGATCAACAGCGGGACAGGTGATGAATTCATGACGGCAGCATTTCAAGAAACCCTGATAGGAAGTCCTTTGACTTTAGCATCCGAAGGTATGTCACTTTTGTGTCTACATTCAAAGGTGACGCTCAGAATCAATCTGACATGTGACCTACTTAGAGATTCACTATAACGATACCATCACTCTTCAACATCGTGCCACTAAATGTTTCCTTCATTCACATCCACAAAAGTACCCTGTAAAATATGATGATGGTCGAGTGAGTTCTCAAGGTCAACAGGTCACTTGTTATCCTCATAATGATACCAATAACCATTGGAGAATCGAAGCCACGAAACCTATCCTAGGTAAAGGAAGAGAACAAATCGTCCGTCATAATGATATCATTCGGCTAAAACATATCGCGACCGAATCTTATCTTTTCACCCATGATGTCGCTTCACCTAGTTTAGCAACTAATCAGGAATTCACCACTTGGCCGAGTCGAGCATCAGGTGTGACACAATTCAATGAGACTAAGTTCAAAGTGGTGATTGATGACGCACACACTGGAAAACAATGGAAAACCAAATCGGGTCACTTTCAGCTTAGGCATGTAGAAACTGGTGTAGCCATGTGGACACGTAGTACACCTTTGCTACCAGATTGGGGATATGGACAGCAAGAAGTGAATGGTCATAAAGTATATACCGATAGAACGCTGTTGTGGGTAGCGGATAGTATCATACGGGATAGTGAGTGATCAGCTAACATGAAATGGGTTCAGCTGCCCCAACGTTGATGACCTTACTGATAAAACTACGCGTATCAGATAACACAGATAAGACGAGACCACCAGAACCGGTGCCGAAGTCGATCGGTAAACGATCGTTTTTGAAAAAATATTTAGAGCTTCAAATCGCAATGTTACAACATAACTCAGGTCTTACTGAATCACATCCTTATGCATCACCACCTATCAATTGGCCATTCTTACTTGCAGGTGTAAGTTTTGGACTAGTTCACCTGAGCTTCGTCAACAAGTTTATATGGCGGGTAATGTACTCGGATGGTGGTTTTGTATGATGTGTATGTCTATCATCACTGGCATCATGGGTGCTGATCAATTTGCGAGAAGGCGAGGAATCTCTCCTATACCTGATCGTGAGTCTATGAATCTACATGATTTAGTGTCGATCGATTGGATTCGATCACCGGATCACTCATTCATGTTCTCTCTAATCTTGAATAGATATTCGAAATCGGCTCTATAACTCGGGAGGATTTTTCATCTTAGCTTGGCTTTTTCATTACTTACCGTTCTATATGATGAATCGACAACGATTCTTACATCATTACTTACCTGCTCATTTATGTTCAACCCTAGTAGCTGGTTCGGTCTTTAATTTTATCATCACAGATGTAAGTCACCTCTTTTCTTTCCATCCTTAGCCCTTCCTTTCTCAAACACTCATCCGTCTTTGTCTTTCTCTACCTGATAGTCTATCAATTATCCAGTCTCAATAGCTGGACCTACCACCAGACGTAGAAGAAGTAGAAGGGCAGATGTACCGAAACATGCTCGAATGATTTTATTGATCATGATCTGTTTACTTTGGATCTCATTCAATTTCTTTGCTCCACTCACTTATGGTACACCTGGTTTAAGTGCAGAAGAAGTTCAAAATCGAAAGATCTTATCATCTTGGCAATTGGTCTGTTGGATGTTTTTAGTTTTTGTTTGATGGTGTTCAGTCTATGGGAGAACTGACCTTTCTTTTTCTTTCTTCATCATTTTTGGGTGATCGTCTGAATTAGCATTTTGCAAAATGAATTCTAAACCTGATGATCGGTTTAGTTTAGTTCAAACCTTTGATGTTTCCCTTTATCTTTTTAAACCTTTTTTCTTCTTTCATTTCTTTTTTCCATTTTCTTTTTCCCTTGAACTGGTTCTTTTTTTTGGGGTGGGGTGGGGGGTTCACATGATCCATGAATTTTCCAAAAAAATAAAAGGAAAAAATCTCATCTTTTTTTTTGATGATTGATTGATCTTGTGGCTCAGTGTGGGGGGGTTTTTAATATAGACATTTAGTTTGTCTCGTTCTTTTGATATAAATAGATATATACATACGAAAAAATGAAATAATGATCTCTCAAGGGAGTGTGAAGTTGGTTGTCAAATGGAAAATAGTGTGATGGTTGTGAAATGAAAAAAAAAATGGTGAAGTGGTTTTGAATCACAACTGTGGGGTTTTGGTTTTGGTGGATTGACTGGATTCCTTAAAACCTGAACACGGTTATGTTCTTTCCTCCTCTTTTCTTTTTCTCATCAACTTAAACCTCATCTTAGACTAGTGTGGGGGAACGTATTTTTTTGATGAATTGTTTGGTTTTAAAGATCTTGAGTTGATAGCTCTTGAGAACTTATATTCAAATCCTTAGATTAAAGGTTTGTAGGGAAAAAAACCAAAAAAAGGGAAATCAGAATCAAATAGATTCTTGTGAACTTTTTTTTGAGACTCAGTTGTGAGAGGATTTGGATGAAGATTAAAGAATCCAATGTAAAGAAGAAGAGAGGTGAATTGATGATTTCATTTATGAGTGAGAAAGAAAGAAAAGGAAAAAAAAAAAAGAAAAGGAAAAGCGATCGATAGGAAAACTAAAACAAGTTGAACTGAATGAAAAACTATAAAGAACAGATCTTTAAACCGAAAATAAAAAAAACACATGAATGGACTACAGAAGATGATATAAGAAAAAGAAAGAACACGGAAAAAAATAAAAAAAATTACAAATTTATATGACAGAAAAGAAAAAGAAAAAGAAAGAAAGAAAGAAAGAAAGAAAGAAAGAAAGAAAGAAAGAAAGAAAGAAAGGAGTTATGGTCATCATTTCAAAAAAAACATTCAAAGAGTTATTTAAAAAGAGAAATTCATGAAGAGAAGAGTTTTTAACAAACTGTTGAAAAAAGTTTTATCAAAACATTCAATGATCGTGAACAAACAAAACAAAACGAAAAAAAAGGATAAAAAGTTTGATATAAAAAAAAAAAAGATCAAGAAAAGACGAAGAAAAAAAAAACCAATTGAAGATTAGAAAAGAAGAAGAAAAAGAAAAAGACGAAAAGAGTTTCATGGAAAAGGAGATTCACATCTGTTGGAAGAAGAAAAATCAAACTGAAGAAGATGAATCAAGCTCGAATTCCTAATCCAGTAGCTGCATTCCGAGCAGCCAATGCACTTGCTCTTGCTGCTCTTCTTAGATTCTAGTCTTTGAGATGGGTTTGATTTTACACGTTTCAACGATCTCTTCAATCGGGTTCGATCTCAGGGTAATCGTAAATTAAGATCACCACGTGTCCAATTTCCAGTTTCCCATGTGCCTTGACGTTTTCCATATGCTTCTACATGGACTCAGATCATCATCTTCAGGAGTATTCGTCAGTCTCGAAGTTCGAATCGGTTCTAATTTACTCACACTACTTGAAGGCGTTTTCAAATCTCAAGTAAGGGTCCAGTGAACTAATGGATCCACTTGAGTGATTAGATTTCGATGAGTAGGACGTCTTAAACCCATCAATTGTTTTAAAGAACTAAATCCAACTGAATTTGATGACGAACTTCTTCATCAAACAAAACTCTTCCTACGATTTGATCACGAGTTCACGAGTGGGTTTACTTGAGGACCAATGTTTCCAACTTACATTCTCATTTGATTTTCGAAGCTTTTGAGAGATCGGTACAGATTGTTCTCTTAGATGAGCCAAACGTGAAGCAGCATTTCCTAAAGAAGCACCTAGTTTGAATGGACTACGACGTTGGGTTTCAGTGTGTACGTGGTCTAGCTGAAGGTGTGGTATCTCCAACTTGTGTCTGCTTCTCGATTTCCTAAAACCTTTTTCAATTGAGTTTCTAAAGATCGCACTGGGTGGAGTTGAGATGAGATCATGGTCAGCTGCAACTCCAACCCTGACGTCGGGAGGACCCAGTCGAAGGGGTCTGAGGTGATTCATCTACTCCGTCATCTGAATCAGGACTACGTTCATCAGGAAGATTACCAGGAGTGTTGATCTTAGAGATACTGGTGGATCGTTCGTCCTGTACCAAGGCTGGTGTCCTTGGGAAAGCTCTGAGGCACACATAGATGGTTTCCTACTCAGGCTCTTCGTCAAGCTTTCTTCTTCAAATGTTAAACGAGAGCGAAGACGACGAAGGGAGGAGCTAGGTGATGGATCGGGGATATCAGATGAAGAGCGATGATTACCGGTCTTAGGGGGTTTCTCAAGGTGATTCTCAAAAAGCTTCTGTTCGTTCGAGGAATAAAGATAGTCAGCTTACAAAAAGCAATATACAGCCGCACATGATACGGAGAGATATGAATTGTCAAACTAGAGTTCATCACATACCATCATCCGGCTAGAAGACTCAAGACGATCTGGGACTGGTGTTATCCACTCGATCTCGATGACGGTAAGGACTTGCCTGTTTACGAAAGTTAAGATCATCCGGTTTAAAAACAGGAGCAGGAAGCGAAACTGGAAATGCTAAAGCTAAACCGGGATTTCGAAGTGAATGATGTGAGTTTGGGATAGGAGCCAAAAGATTATCTTCACGTAAGATTCTTGCACGTTCATCTGTCATCGTGGGTATCATGGGTTTAGGTTCTTGAATCTTGGGAATCTCTTCAGCAAGTTTAGCTCGAAGTAGTTCATCCTCAGCTCGATAAACCCTTTCGAATTCTT
This sequence comes from Melampsora americana, assembly GCA_022264835.1. Taxonomy (NCBI): domain Eukaryota; kingdom Fungi; phylum Basidiomycota; class Pucciniomycetes; order Pucciniales; family Melampsoraceae; genus Melampsora; species Melampsora americana. Next base: position 1,577 of record JAIFHY010000227.1, on the reverse strand, counting down.
CAAATAAAATCTAGGTGTGAATTGAGGAAGTGGTGCACGTGAACCGAATTGAATGCAACTGGCCATCGTAGGTGTCTTGAGATTATCACTATCATCTTCATGTGCTAGAGGTAAGGGATCTGGAATGACTGAAGTGGTACGTTTACGAAGATGTCCAGAAGCTGCTAATCGAGCTGATGAGATTGCAGGTGGCGGTTGAGCAATTAAATCCAAGTCAACCTCCGGACTTGGCCGTTCAGGACGCACTGGTTTAGGGCCTATGAATTATTTAAATTTTTTTGAAAAAGAAAGTCAGCCTGAGATCATCAAACGTATGAAGGGGATGGCAACTCACCAAAATGTGTGGGCGTTGAAGAGCCTGTCAAGGTCTGGCTACGAGTATGCTCATTCCATCGCGATAAGCCAGCGTCAAAACCAAATACAGGCCTACGCTCACGCGCGCGATAGGGAGAATCGAGAAATGAAGCATGACCGAGTCTTGCACTTGAAAGTCCAAAAGCTTGCGCGTCATTTCCCAGATGACTATAATCTACAGCCGCAGAGTTTGAACGACCTGAGACCTGAAGTACGCGTTTTGCACTGTTCAGAGCGGCACGTAGAGGACTAGAGAGATAAGATTCCGAAACGGCTCTTGAACGACCTTTAGGGGTAGTGGATAAAGGAGATAATTCAGGTTTCCTGATATTCTTGATATTTCGCAACTGCGGCGATTCGTAAGATGATGTCGTCATGGAAAATGAGAAGATGTGTAAAAATGATTGTATTGCTGATTTGGAATAAAGATGGTCTTGATGACTTGAGAAAAGATAAATTACTAAAAGAAAAGCTCTGGTTGATTGGAAAGAACTGTAAAGTCGAAGAAATCCTCTTGAAGAAAGAGATAGAAGGAGGTTTAGATAAGTTGATGCAAGAAGAAAAGGTTAACTTCAAAGATTAGAATGATTGGATTTGAGTTGAACAAGAAAAAATCAAACTAAGATGAATGAAGAGAGAGGATGGTGAAGAAGTTCAAGAAGAATTAAATGATCTCAAAGAAGATTAATGGATAAAAAAAGTTTTTTTGGTTTAATGATCTTATCAATTCAAATCGATAGAGTGCACCAAAAGAAAAGAAAAGAAGAGGATAAAGAAAACTGAAGGACAGATATAAGAGGGAGAGTTAAATGAAAGCTACCAAAAGAACACACGCAAAAGTACAGAGAGACAGACACAAAGAAGTCGATGAGGAAATGTGTACCACCAAACTATTTTCCATCAGGTCAGTCCACTAGACTCATTCATATCAGGCACGGTGTGGTTCCTAATCCTAATCATGGGTGACGCAAGCCCTTGAAAGGAAAATCCGATTTGAAGGATTCATACTACTATGGATTGCAATTGCTGTCTTCTGGGGACCGCAACTTATCGCAAGTGAAAGACTTCCGAGATTGACTGGCCGATAGGGTGAGACTCATACTATGTAGACTATATCATCAAGGTTTCTTCAAACAAGATCTTTTAAACTCCGGTGACGTGATCCTTAGTTGGGTGACTGACTGGGTCCTTTGAATTCGAGACTTTCAGAACTTCATACTTAC
>JAIFHY010000226.1:0-43782 GCA_022264835.1 Melampsora americana | reverse complement strand
AGATAAACCATCTACACCTAAATAGATATCAAATAACTTATTTGATAATGTTCTTCAATAAATTGAAATTGTTTACTACTAAAATCAAATAATATAAACATTATTAATGAAATAACTAAATTTATTATTGATGTAATTAAGGCTATAGATTTTATTTTAATATTATTTACTAAAGATAAACCATAATTTGCCTCTATCGTTACAAAACTTATTCCTACTAAAGGTATTAATAATAATAATAAAGACATTGTATATATATTTCTTTTTTTTTTACTTACTGTTTCTTTAATATGTTTCACATATGTTTTTACACTTTATAAACGACATAAAGTTTTTTTTATACTATTATATAGTACTTACTTATAATTTTTATATTATAATAATATTTGTGTAGGTAAAGCGTCTAAACCATATACTACACACGGTAATAATACTACATATGCTATTATTAAAGGTAATAATACAGTTCAACAAACTGACATTAATTGATCAAAACGTATTCTAGGGAAAGAAGCTCTAACTCAAATGAATACAAACACTAAGAAAGTAGTTTTTACTGCTAAATTTAAAGGAGAAGATGAGATATTAACAAATATTTCTTCTAATATAGAAGTATCTATACCTACTAAAGTATTTAAAACATCTATTATTAAATTTACAGGTATAATACATAAATACCCTCCTAAGAATAATATACTATTTAAAATACAAATTAATACAATACTTGCGTATTCAGCTAAGAAGAAAAACACAAAAATACTAGCAGAATGTTCTGTCATAAATCCACTAACAAGTTCTGACTCTGCTTCAGCTAAATCAAAAGGAGCTCTATTAGTTTCTGCTATAGAACCTATAAAGAATATTATAAATAAAGGAAATAATGGTAATAAGAAATCTACTATTCTTTGTGATTCTACTATAGTAATCATATTTAAATTACCTGTTAATAATAGAACTAATAAAATTACAGAACTTAATATTAACTCATAACTAATTAATTGAGCAGTACTTCTTAATGAACCTAAAAACGCATATTTAGAATTAGCTGATCAACCTGCTAATAATATACCATATGTAGCTAAAGAAGATACTGCTAACATATAAATCATACCTAAACTATAATCTGATACAAATATACCTGAACCATAAGGAACTACTAGATACCTAATAAAGCAAAATTAAAGTTATCATTGGTCCAAGGAAAAATAAAATAATATTAGCTTGTGTTGGTGCTACATATTCTTTTAATAATAATTTTAAAGCATCAGCAAATGCTTGTAATAAACCATAATAACCTACAGCATTAGGTCCTAATCTTCTTTGCATACTAGCCATCGTTTTTCTTTCAGCTATAGTTACAAAGGCAACTGATAATAAAGCAGGCACTATTAATAATAATCCTTCCAAAATTGAAATTATACTTAACATTTTTAATTTTTTATTATTATTACTATATATAGTATATTTCATTTTAATCTAACTTGCAGTTTTCTTATAATTATCATTATCTGATATTATTTTAATAATAATTATATATATATTAAAATATACACATATATAATAAATATACCTATGTAATACTTTTTATAAAAAATATATATAATATTTTTAGTATAATATAACTTTTTATTAGTTAAACTAAAATTTTAGATTTTTTTTATGATTCTTATAGAAAAATAAGCTGTTTCATCTATATTGTGGACTAATAGGCTAGTAATATAGGGTAATTACATATGTATATTATATATATAGATATAGATATATTATCCGTATTTAATACTTGTTCTAATTAGGAGTTCGGGGAACTCGAATCCCTTTATTTCGATTTGCAATCGAAACGCAGAACCCTCTGCTCAAACTCCTTTAAATTATCTAAATATTAATAATATATTATTAATAATATTATAGAAATTATATAATAAATTTATTATTTTCTAGTTGCTATTTCAACTAAACTATTTTCTATTATACTTAATACAGGTACTATTACAAAGAAATGTCCAAAGTATAAAACAGTTGAAATTTGTCCAAATTCTATAAATGGTGTTTCAACGTGTTTTGCACCTAATTGCATTAATACTAAGAAATTTGCCACGAAAACAAAGAAAGCTATTTTACTTAAAGGTCTGAATTGCACACCTCTTAATTTAGATAAATCTGTTATAGGCATAACCATTAAAGCTAATATAGCTGCAAACATAGCTATAACTCCTAATAATTTATTAGGTATAGATCTTAATATTGCATAGAAAGGTAATAAGTATCATTCTGGTACAATAGCAGGTGGTGTTTGCATTGGGTTAGCCATTACATAATTTTCACTATCTCCTAATGCATTAGGCATAAAGAAAACAAATACTGATAATACTATAAAGAATAAGAATATTGTTATTAAATCTTTAAACACAAAATATGGAGCAAAAGGTAATCTATCATAATTACCTGATATACCTAATGGATTACCTGATCCAACTACATCGTGGTATGCTATTAAGTGCATTACTACTAATGCAGCTAATACAAAAGGTAATAAGAAATGTAATGCAAAGAATCTATTTAATGTTGCATTATTAACAGAGAAACCTCCTCAAATAATTCAACAATATCTTGACCTATTCAAGGTATAGCACTCATAAGGTTAGTAATAACTGTAGCACCTCATAAACTCATTTGACCATATGGTAAAACATAACCTAAGAATGCTGTTGCCATCATTAAATAACTATAACTGTACCTATAGCTCATGTTAATGTTCTTGGTGCTTTATATGATCCATAGTATAAACCTCTACCTATATGTAGATACATTATGAAGAAGAATGCTGATGCTGTATTAGCGTGTAAATAACGTACTAATCAACCATTATTAACATCTCTCATTATATGCTCTACTGAGTTAAATGCTTCTGCTACACTAGGTGTATAGTGCATAGCTAATGTAACACCTGTTACAATTTGGATAACTAAACATAAACCTAATAATGAACCAAAGTTTCATAAATAACTAATATTAGCTGGTGTTGGTGCATCTATTAAATATGAATTTAATATTCTTAATAAAGGATTACTTTTTAAAATTCTCATTTTTTATTTTTTTTTATATTAATTTTTTTTTACATTTTTATATTACTCTAGATGTAAATACATATTATAATATGTATTTATAATTATCTATAAACTCATATATTTATATAAATATATATATATATATTTATATATACCCCCCAACCTTACCACATAATATATGAATAATATATATCGTTAACGATTTAACTCTATTACTAATTAATTAGTAGGATACTTATAATTGAACTTAAATATATTATATGTGTTGTTACATAATCTATGTGTTATCTTTACTTACAACAAAAGCAATTATACGCATATAAGTATAGAAGTCAGCTCTTCCATTATTTGGATATTTATGTAACATCCTTGTTCAATAATCATTCAAAGTATTATCCTCCTTTTTTTTTTCCAATATATTATATAAAGATTCAGGTGTATGACTTTTTACATCATTTAGATCAAACGGTATATCCTTATGATGTGAAATACCATATAAATAACATAAATTCCATCATTTAAGCTGTAAATCTGGATTTGCTGTTTTTGAAGCAATTATACCTCTATATAAGTATTCAAATCTTATCACACTCAACACACCCTTTTTTGTGTATTTTTCTTTATCAAGTTTATATCAACTTTTCATTGCATTATTCTCTATATTATCTTTAAAACTAAGATATAAATCCGTTTTTAGTTAATCTTTGATTTGGATCTTGTAATTGAGATATATTACTTTGAAATACACTATTTATAAGATTTCTATCTGCAATTAATAAATCAAGATAAGCTTTTCACCAAAAGGGTAATAAGGATCCACTTCATCACCCATCATATATAAAACATTTTTTGAATAGGTTGATGGAAGACTTACTACAAAATCATCTGGATATTCATCTATTCATCTAACAGATGAATCTTCATCATATAGTCAATGATCAGGTGAATCTGCCCCTTGAAGTCAAAAATCTATATCGTCTTCTCCAACTGAAGTAATATTTATTACTATAAAATATAGACATACAAAAATAATATAAATTATCTTTGTAATGTTTTTAGTATATTATTACCTTTAGATTTTCAATTAAGAATAAATAGTAAAATAAATAATGCTACTCAATAACTTATATTCATTACACATTCAGCTGCTATGTATGTATTATAAAAGATATCTTTAATAATATCCATAATATAAGGTATAATGTTAATAAAATAATTAAAAATTTCACTCATGTTTAATACTACTGCCTTAAAAAATCATGAGGGCTAACAAATTAGACATATGTAATAATTCATTAGGCATAAACATAAATAAAAGAATTATTAAAGTTAATACCGAAATAGTTATAGATAAAGAACTAGATATAGCAAACTTATCATCAAAATAAATTTTGTTAACAATTTTATTTTTTTTCAATACAAGAGCTGGAATTCTTAAATCTTTTAAACTATTAAAGTATGTATATGAAGAACCATCAAAGAACATAGTTTTAACTATGAATAAATAATAAACTGCACTTATTACACTAGTTAAAACTCCTATTAATGTAAGGAAAATAAATCCTTCTTGTAAAGCAGCAGAGAATACCATCTGTTTTGCAAAGAATCCCATTAAAGGTGGAATACCTGCAAATGAGAATAAGTAATAGCTAAACTTAAAGCTAACATACTATTAATATGGAAGTAACCTTTAAGTTGACTTATAAGTTGTATAGGAGAATTATTTTTATCAATTAAGTTATTATGGTTTATATTATTGTCGTTATAAGCATATAAACTATAACCTATAGCCACTATAGTATAAAAGCATTTAAATTAGATAAACTATATTGAATTAAATAGAAAATAAATGATTGTATAGATTCAACACTATTTATAGATAAAGCTAATAACATGAAACCTAAATGAGATATTGTACTATAAGCAAATAATCTTTTAATTCTAAATTGAGTTAATCCTAATACAGTACCTATTATTAAAGATAATAATGAACTTAATAATAAACTTGTAGTTCAAGTATATTCAGTTATAATATATATACTGTTAGTATAATGAACTAATTGTAATAATAAAGTTAAAATAGATATTTTTGCTATAATAGCAACAAAAGTTGTAACTATAGTTGGTATACCATCATAAACATCAGGAGATCAGAAATGGAATGGTGCTGCTGATATTTTAAATAAGAAACCTATAGATATTAATAATAAGCAATAAGGTATATATGTAGTTATTTCTGGCTCATTTAATATACCTGCTAAATTAATTATAACATAGAAAACTATCTAAAGATGTAACACCTAAATTAGCATATATTAAAGCAATACCTAATAAAATAAAACAAGAAGATAATCCACCTAATAAGAAATAAGTTAAACCTGCTGAAGTTGCTGATTCTGAATTTCTATACATAGTACATAATAAATATAAACCATAACTTTGTAATTCTATAGATAAAAAGATAGATACTAAATCACTACTTGATATTAATAATATACTACCTGTTATTATAAATAATAACATTAATGTATATTCTATTATAGTATATTGTTCTCCTTTTTTTAATATTATATTAGATACAGCCGTATTTTTAACAAATTGTAATTTAGTAAATAATAATTTGTTAAAACTCATGTAATCATTTGATAATAATTTTCTAGGATAAAATCCTGTCATATTCAATATTAATAAAGTTATAATAAATATTAATATATGAAATGTTTGTGTTATAGAAGATGTATAAAATAAACCTCCAAATAACCCAATACCATTATCTAAATATGTTATAAATAAATTATTATAAGATAAAAAGATACAATAAAATAAGATAATTATTCCTACTCTTGAATAAAGAATAGCTGTATCACGTCTAAATGACAAAGCATTAGATAATAATAAACAGAATATTGAAGATAAAAGCATATTCAATAAAAGATAAATTTAAATTAAACAAACAAATAATATTATTATAATATTATTTATTATATGATAAGTTTTTATTTAATAATACAAATAATGCAAATATTACTAATATTAATAAATTATTATCACTATATGAGAAGTATAACAATGTTATATAGAATATTAATCCTATTAAGATATATAATGCATAAGTAGTTATAGTTCCAGTACTTAATTTTCCTAAGTTATTACTTAAAGATAATAATCCTTTTTCTAAACCATATGGACCTAATAACTCTACAGAACCTTTATCAAGACTCTGAGTTGTTTGACCACCTAATTTTAGTACTCCTTCAACTATATATTTATTATAAAATAATTCTATATAGAATCTTTGGTTAAAGAAACTAAATATGTTATAACCTAATTTTGAGTATTTAAAGTTTATAAGTAATTTTGGTAAGAATTCAGATAATAATACTGATATTATACTTAATGATACTGTAAATACAAAAGGTAATAATTTAAAGAATGTAGGTACTGCGAATTCAGTATCTAACATAATTCATGATTAGGGTGAATAAATAAACTATTATCTACAAAGAAACCTGTACCTAAACCTATAAAGATATCTTTAGTAATATAACCAAAGAATATAGAGAAAATAGATAAACTATTAATGGTATAGTTAAGAATAAATCACCCTCATGCGCATGTTTGTAACTAGATAATGGACCATTAGGATTAGCTAAGAATGTTAAATATAATACTTTAGCTGAATATAATGTAGTAAACATTGCACCTATAGTAGCCACAAAGTAAACTATAGTACCTGATAGATAGAATTGACCATAAGAAGATTCAAGGATAAAATCTTTAGAATAGAATCCTGTCATGAAAGGTACAGCTACTAAACTTAATGAAGCTATTAACATAACTGAATATGTTAATGGTAAGAATTCTCTTAAACCACCATATTTTCTAAAATCTTGATTATCAGCTACTGCGTGTATTACTGAACCAGCTCCTAAGAATAATAATGCTTTATAGAAAGCGTGATTTACTAAGTGGAATAATGCTAAATTATAACTAGATAAACCTATAGCTATTACCATCATACCTAATTGACTCATAGTAGAATAAGCAATAACTTTTTTAATATCTTGTTGGAATAATCCTATTAAAGAACTAAATACTGTAGTTATAGCACCTAATCATAAACATAATACTAACACAGTTGAACTATATTCTATTAATGGAGATGATCTCATTAATAAATAAACTCCAGCTGTAACCATAGTTGCTGCGTGTATTAAGCAGATACTGGTGTAGGACCTTCCATGGCTTGAGGTAATCAAATATGTAAACCTACTTGTGAACTTTTAGCTGTAGCACCTATTAATAGACAGATACCTATTAAAGTTATAATATTTTCATTATAATAAGGAGCTAATGCAAATACTGTACTATAATCTATATTACCAAAAGATCATAAAATAGCAAACATACCTACAGTTAATAAACAATCACCCACTCTATTTGTTAATAAAGCTGATATAGAGCTTTGGTTTGCAGCTATTCTAGTAAATCAGAAATTTACTAATAAATATGAACAAACACCTACACCTTCTCAACCTACAAACATTATTAAATAGTTATTACCTGTAACAAGTATAATCATCATAAATGTGAATAAACTTAAATAACTAAAGAATCTTTGGTTGTGTGGATCATGACTCATATAACTTATTGAGTATATATGTACTAAACTAGATACTATTAATACTGGTATTAACATAGAAACTGTTAATGAATCAAATCTAAAGTTTCATAAAACATAAAGTGATTCTACATCTACTCACCTTGCAACATTTATTGTTACAGGTATGTTATTAAATCCTACTTCAAAAAAAGCTATAATAGCTAAAATTGTTGTAGTAATTACTGAAGCACATGTTATTATATGTGCTCCACTTATTCCAACTTTTCTTCCAAAAAAACCTGAAACGATTGAACCTAATAAAGGTAAAATTATCAATGTTAAATACATTATTTATACTGTATTGATATACTACCTCTTAATCTATAATATGCAACTAAAATACCTAAACCTATCGCAGATTCAGCACCCGCTATTGTTAAAATATAAACGGAAAATGTTTGTCCAAGAATATCATCAAAACTAAGTGAACTTATTAATATTAAAAATGTTACTGATAATAACATAATTTCTATTGATATTAACATTAGTATAATGTTTTTTCTATTAAGAACAAACCCTAATATCCCTATTAAAAACAAAAATATTGAAAATGTCATTAATTTAATAAAATTTAATTTGATTTATCTATCCTACAGAAATAAGTTACTTTTTATTAATAAAAAAAACTTACTCTTACCATATCACTAATAAAATATTTTATTAATTTTTTAGTTATTAATGGATTTACCATACATTACTACATAAATTACATTTATAAGATAAAATACTAGATACTAGTAAATCTTATTTATATACTTAGTTTAATATAAACGTGTATAAGACTTGAACTTATATATACGTGTCCGTAGCACGCTATTCTACCATTAAATTAACACGTTAATTTAACTAATAAAATAATAATACATATTATATATTAGTTAAATAAAAAAATTTTTTTTATTTATCCTTCCATTTGATCTCTTAATCATAATAAGAAATCTCTTATTGAAACAGATTGTATAGCAATAGGCATAGAACTGTGAAGTATACCACAAATTTCTGAACATTGTCCAAAGAATGTTCCCGGACGATTTACATAAACAGAAGCTTGATTTAATCTACCTGGATATGCATCAGCTTTAATACCTAATGAAGGGCAAGCATAAGAATGTATAACATCAGCAGCTGATATTACAAATCTTGTATGTGTTAACTCAGGTATTATAACTCTATTATCTACTTCTAACATTCTAAATTGACCTTCTTCTAAATCACTTTCTGGTACTATATATGAATCAAATTCTATAAACTCATCATCTTCATTAGTGAAATCTGGATATTGGTAACTTCAATATCATTGGTGACCTTCAGCATAAACAACTAATGATGGATCCATTACTTCATCCATTAAATATAATAATTTAAAAGATGGGAATGCTATTAATATTAATATAAATGCAGGTGTAATAGTTCAAATTAACTCTATTAAAGTACCGTGATTCATATATTTATGTGCTATAGGTGATCTTTTAGCTGCAAAATTTCTTACAATATTTGCCATCATTCATGTTACAGTAAATAAAATAATAGCTAAATAGAACATAATATTATTATGTAATTCTTCTATTCCTTCCATTTGTGGTGAAGCACTATCTTGGAAAAATAAACCTCATGGTGTTGGAGCATCCAATTGTAAATTTAAAAAATTAAAATTTAAATTCATTTTTTTTTTTTCAGTCTTTGTTGTTATATTTTTCTCATTTAATATTTTCTAAAGTTGCTACATATATAGCATTACTTATACAATAATAATAGTATATATATATAATTATATACTTACATAAGCCAAGAATATTTAAATATTCTTAGTGTATTACCCATACTAATAGATCAAAATTAGTATAAGTTAGATATAAATTTATTAAATTATAATAAATTTATATATAAATAGTAATAATCTTTGTTAAACATATAAAGCACGTATGTATTTTATATCTTAGATTAATCTAGAAATAATTCTTTTTTTTTTGTTTGTTTAGCTAAGAATTCTTTTCTTATTTTTTCTTTTCTAAACTCATCAAAATGCTCCTTATAGTATTTTTCATACATAAAAGGAGGATCTGCTTGATAATTCATAGCTACTTGTTTTTTATGAAACTCTATGTTTTTCATAAGAGTAGGCTTATCAAATATATAAGCTTTTGTACCATCTGGATAAGTTACAACACAATACCTACATTCCTCGTAAAATCTGAACACATATATGTTCATCTTATTCCTCCCTCTTCATAAACCCGCATAGTCTTTGAGGCAAAGACAGATGGAGTAGCTTCATGAAAAGTTTCAGGATAAACCCATCTTTTCTTATCATTATCATAGTAACGATAAGCTGGAGTATGTGCATCAGGTTTACGTCTATATTTCATTTTGAATTCAAAATCTCTATTTCTAGAGTTTTCATTCTCAATTGTAGATTCTACACCTAAAGGGTTATTTCCTCCAGGGCCGGATGGCCCTGATGGTCCTGAGGGACCTGAAGGTCAGTTAGAATCAGCACCCATTGGCACATTTCTTGAAGACCCTTCACCATAATTATTACTCCTTCCTCAAGGAACCATATTTTCATATACCGAATCAAAAAATAAATCATTAAAATAATTTATATTTAATTCATGTAATAAACCATAAATATACATAGGATTATCTTTAATTACACTACATATAATTAAAAATCCTAACATAAATCTATAAAGATATAATAATTTATATCAATAATTTGGATTTAAATGTATATTTCTATAGTAATACAAAAGTATTATTCGCCTTGTTATATAAAAAAATTTTATATTCATCATCACCATATTTATATTTATATTTTTTGCTCAAAATTTTTCTGATCGTTTATTTATATATTAAAGAATATCCTTTTCAAGATTTCTTATTAAAATTGTATACTTGTCTACTTTCTATTTTTAAAGCATTTTTACCTAATTCAAAAGCAAACCCTAAAGTTAACACTAAGAAAAATACTAACATTATTAATAAACCGTATATACCATTAGTATATGCACTTACTACATAAGGATATACTAATAAAATTTCTAAGTCAAATAATAAAAACAATAAAGCAAATATAAAGAAAGATATACTAAATTGTGTTCTATTTTGACCTAAAAAAGAATGAAAACCACATTCAAAAGCACTATCTTTTTCTTGATATGCATTATGTGGTGATAATATTAAATTTACTAATAACAGTATTATTCCTAATACTGGTATTAATAATAAAAAAAAAGTTGTTGTTGTCATAAGAAGAATATATTAATATTTAATTAAAAAAAAATTATTTATTTAAACTTATTTGTTATTTAAATTTTTAGAAAACAAACTTATAAATAGTTAGATTTACATCATAATAAACATTTATATTTATATAAAACTTGTCTTCATATTTATGAAAAATTTTACAGAAGAAATTTAAATATATGTAGTTTTTTAAGCTACATATAATAACAAGAAAGCCATCATTAAAGCAAACAAACCTGTTGCTTCAGCAAAGGCAAAACCTAATATTGCATAAGAAAACAATTGCCCTCTTAATGATGGATTTCTTGCAACACCTAGTATAAGTGCTCCAAATACAACACCTATTCCTACTCCTGCTCCTATTAAACCTGTAGTAGCTAAACCTGTTCCTATTATTTTTGCCGCTTGTAACATTTTAAATAATTATCAATCTTTTTACAGAACAATGCAAACAAAAAAATTTTTTCTAAACATCACTAATCGCCATATTTATCTATTTGGCAGATAATATTTATAGAATATATATAAAAATATATTCTTTATATCTATATTGTGGATAGATATTTTATATATAAGACGAGTCTTATATATGTATTTTTTCATTAAAAAAATCCTAATATTAAAATCTTAATTAAGATTGTATAGGTAAACTAGCAAAAGCATGAGGTTTTTGGTGGACTAGTTAAACATCATTCTAATGAACTATTATTTCTAGTGAAATAAACTTGGAATGTATCACTGAATAACTGTGGAGTTAATCAAGGATATCTTGATACAGCTTTACCTTCTGTTAATTGTTTGTAAATAATAGTTAAGAAATATCATGTAGCTACAACACTAACAATAGAACCAATACTACTTATTAAATTTCAACCATAGAAAGCATCAGGATAATCACTTATTCTTCTAGGCATACCTTGTAAACCTAAGAAGTGTTGTGGGAAGAATGTTAAATTAACACCAACAAATAAAATTCAGAAATGAACTTTAGCAGCAAATTGATCGTAACTTAAACCTAATATTTTAGGTATTCAGAAGTATCAACCACTGAATAATGCAAATACAGCACCCATAGATAATACATAGTGGAAGTGAGCAACAACATAGTAAGTATCATGGAATGCAACATCAAGTGAAGCATTTGCTAAAACAACTCCACTTAAACCACCTATAGTGAATAATATAACAAATCCTAAAGCAAATAACATAGGAGGTGTTAAATGTAAAGATCCACCATAACATGTTGCTAATCAACTGAATATTTTAATTCCTGTAGGTACTGCAATAATTAAAGTAGCAGCTGTAAAGTAAGCTCTAGTATCAACATCTAAACCAACTGTATACATGTGGTGACTTCAAACTATGAAACCTAATACACCAATAGATAACATAGCATAAACCATACCTAAATAACCGAATACGTTTTTTCCAGATCCTGCAGCTATAACTGTACTAATTATACCAAATCCTGGTATAATTAAAATATAAACTTCAGGGTGTCCGAAGAATCAGAATAAGTGTTGGAATAAATAGGATCACCTCCACCAGCTACTTCAAAGAATGAAGTATTAAAGTTTCTATCAGTTAATATCATAGTAATACCACCTGCTAATACTGGTAATGATAATAATAATAATACAGCTGTAATAATAACAGCTCATCCAAATAAGGCTAATTTGTGTAAACGTATACCTGGACTTCTCATATTTAATATTGTTGTTATGAAATTCATAGCACCTAACATACTACTTATACCACTCAAGTGTAAACCAAAAATAGCTAAATCAACACTTGGTCCACTGTGAGATTGTATACCTGATAATGGTGGGTATAATGTTCATCCTGTACCTGCTCCATTCTCTATTGTTGCTGAGAATATAAATAAGAATAAACTAGGTACTAATAATCAGAAACTTATATTATTTAATCTTGGGAATGCCATATCTGGACCTCCTACTAATAATGGTAATAAAAAATTACCAAAACCACCGATTAAAGCTGGCATAACCATAAAGAAAATCATCATTATAGCATGAGCTGTTATTATACTATTATATAATTGATTATCTGAAATATATTGTACCCCTGGTCCTGAAAGCTCTAATCTTATAAGTACTGAAAATGCTGTACCAATTAACCCTGAAAATAATGAAAACATTAAATATAAAGTACCAATATCTTTTGCATTAGATGATAAAAATCATCTTTCTTGTCATTCAGTAGGTTGTTTAAATGTAAATACAGACCCTGTTTCTTCTTTATTTATAGTTAAAGATTTTAAATCAACAGTTGATGAAAAATCTCTTTTTTGTGTAACCTGATAAGAAATTTCACTATAATATCCGGTGGACAAAAAATAGTAAAACTAATTCTTCATTTTGAATAATATATACACATATATATTTGTATATATATATTGTATATATACATTATGATGCAATTATACTATAAAATATACTTATTTATATAAGTATGTAAATATTTTTTTTAAACAATTGGCTGTATAATACTAACTATATATTTTATTATATAAATTAATATCAAATATATGAATTTATTTTATATGAATAACAATTTAACTAGATTATTTTGTTAATTAGGGAGGATACCTAGACTCGAACTAGGATATACTATGCCACATACAGCCGTTCTACCATTGAACTATACCCACCTATAAAAAAAATTTATTAATTTAAGTTACTTTTATCTTATATAATTTTTAGCTATTTGTCTTAAAAATATATATACACCACGTATCTAATTTAACAGTAAAAGTAACACAACCTTTATAATTTAAAAGTGTAATACCTAAATTATTTATTATTATTCAATAATATTATTATTGAAATCATAATTATAATTATGATAAATAGAAACTTCTATTTGTTAATTTATTTTTTCTTATTATAAATTGCTGTAAATATTATATAAAATATAGTAGGTTTTAAATTATTTTTTTTAGTTTTAATTATCTATTTTCTCTTTCGTAATACAAAGGAAAATGATTTACAGAAAAGCCCTTAAGATGAATCGAACATCTATCAGAATATTAACAGTATTCCGCTCTACCATTGAGCTATAAAGACAAAGAATTAAGAAACAGCCGAAAGAGAAAATCGAATTCCCATTCTTAATTCATGAAATTAATGTTCTACCATTGAACTATATCGGCTCGAAGTATATACAAGTATATACTATTGTACATGGGCTATACACTAAATTATAGTGTATACAAAATACACATTATAATTTATTTTATGTTGGGGCGACTCGAACACCCAATAGTAAATACCAAAAATTTATGACTTACCGATTAGTCGACAACATAAATAAATATGGATAACAAGACTTGAACTTGTAAAGTAAAAAACTATTCCGTCCTAAGCGGAACCTGGTTACCAATTTCAGCATACCCATGCTAATTATACTTTGCTCGAGATAAGACTTGAACTTACAACCTAATCAGCTTCAATGATTCGCTCTACCAGTTGAGCTTCTCAAGCTAATAATGTAAATATATTTGACTATTAACTAATAGTTACAAATAAATAATAATATTATAACTAAAACTAATAATATTATTGGAGTAATCAGGACTCGATCCTGAAATAACGATGTGCAAAATCGCCGTTTTACCAGTTAAACTATAACCCCTAATATACCCGAGAAACGAGTCGAACGTTTACGGCTTGCGCCACTTAAGCTTAAATTAAGACTGTCTACCAATTCCAGCACTCGGATTATATAAGACTAAAATGACTTGAACATTTACTCAAACCATCATGAGTGGTTCGCTTTACCGATTAAGCTATAGTCTTTGGTTGCGGACTTAGGGGTTGCACCTAAATTTTATGGGCATGAGCCATATATGTTACTATTACATTAACCCGCATTTAAGAGATAGGTGACTTGAACACCTGACCTTTCGCGTGTAAAGCGACAGCTCTACCAACTGAGCTAATCTCTTTCAACCCAAGGGAGATTTGAACTCCCGCACTAACAGTGAAAATGTTATGTCTTAACCAGACTTGACCATTGGGTCTTTATATAACATATATATACTATACCTATATTGTATACTATTTTTATAGTATATTTAACTATATAATACCTATATTGCATATTATTTATATATAGAAATATCTATTTATATCTATATTGTATATTATATATAATACCTATATTGTATACTATAATATAGATATAATATACAAACTATACTTATATTAAGAGTAGTATATATTGTATTAGCCTAATGCAAGTATCGCACTCACTTCTACCGATTACAAAACGGTTGCATTACTTTTATGCTAAAAAGGCGTTATTAAATAAAAATGATATGAAAAATAACTAGTATATTAATAATAATTAGTACTTTATATCTAAAAATGTTTTCATTCTTACAACTAAAGCCTATAAATTGTTAAAACAATTAATCTCGTAGTGTTCTACTACGTATAAAAGTATCATAAAGTTCGCTTCGCGTTTAGATGCTTTCAACACTTATCTTTAACTGATGTAGCTTTCCTGCCATGCCTATGAGATCTAATACTTAAGTATAAGCATTTAGTTATATTACAATGTAATATAAATCATAAACAACAGGTAAACCAGAGATCAATATACCCAACTCCTTTCGTACGAAGGGGCTATCTTTAATCTACTTTAAGTTCCTCTAGAAGATAGAAACCATACTGTCTCACGACGTATTAAACCCAGCTCATGTAGCTCTTTAATCGACGAACAGTCGAACCCTTCATGATTTCTGCATGCATGAGGATGAGCTAAGCCGACATCGAGGTGCCAAACCGCGCACTCAATTTGTACTCTCTTGCGCAAATTAGCCTGTTCAATTTATGTTATCATAAAAGATTTTTCTTTTATTTCCATTTTTCTCAAAACGGTTCAGACTATTTCATCATCTTTATTAACTAATTTTTGGGATGGAGAATTGATATTTAAATATTTTTATTTTAAGTACCACTTACTCAACCTTTAACTCCAAAAGCTCCAACACGTGAAGTAGAGTTTATTACAGTATACTGTAAATTAGCTTTAAAATTACCTCTTAAAACTGGTGTTGAATAACCTTTAATAGAAGAATAAGCATTTTCTAAATTTCCTTTATATTTAGTTCTACGTTGAGATCTTGAAGCAGAAAAACGTCTAGTTAATCTACCTGCAGCTTCTAATCTTACACCTGATACTCTTTTATATTTTATATTATTTAATATAATTTTTTTCAGATATTTTGTATTTGTTTTATCTTGCTGCACTAAATTATTAGTATCTAAATTATTAATACTAAATAATTTCTTTGATTTTTCAACTAATTTAATATTTTTAATTTTTGCTTTTCTTATTAAAACTTTAAGGTATCTTAACACATTTCTTTTTTTCTTTAATTTTAATTCTAATGGTTGTGTGTAAATATTACTATTAAAATAAAAATATTTTAAATTTATTATATTAAATTCAACATTTTTATTATAAATCTTTTTTATTAAATTTATTAAACCTTGTAAATATGAATTTTCAAATTTAGCTTTATTAATATAAAGTATTTGTTTATAATACACATAATATATTAATTTTTTTAAGCTTTTTTTTATAAATCTATTATAATAAGTATTTTGTACTGAGTTTATATTTGAGTTATATTTTGGTAAAACACTTGTTAACACAGTACTTTTTTCTTTTTGTTGATTTAATATACTTAAACCTACATTTCTTATTAATTTCAATTTTCTTATAAATCTAGCTTTTGAAAACAATATTGTGTATCTTTTTTTTAGTTTTAATAAATAATTAAGTTTTTGTTTATTATATACATATAATGTTACATTAACTTTATCATTAGTGTGTTTAAATTCACCATCACTGATAAATATTCTATTTGTTGATATTTTTCTATATCTACGACGTAATCTATCTTTTCTTAATAAAGATTCTAGTTCTAAATGATATGAACTAAAATATCCTTTAATTAATTTCATAACAAATCTACTTTTAATAGGTATTAAACTTATAGCATTTTTATTATAAGTATATACACTACTTTTTCAATTTCTTACTGCAGGAACTAAATCTTTATTATATTTAGTTACGTTAGAATTATTTAATGATTTTTTTTTATATGTATTATTTAATTTTGATTTTATAATATTTAACATATTTATTTTGTATATTAAAATATTAATACAATTAATTAATTAATTATATAATATTAAAGCTTGATAAACAAGTCTATTACATTATTATTACAATAATAATTATTATACAAATAAATAATTATAAAGAATTAAACCTTTATATTTAGTTAATAAAGATGTTGGGCATTAAAAAAGGATTATTGTTAGCTATACTCACCTTTTAGTCGTTGAACGTCCTTATTTAAATTTATCTTTAAGATAAATATCTGCTTAAAATAAGTTTCGCTTCAAATACACATAAATAATATAAGTTGTCTTTGAAATTTACCCAATATATTACCAATATTTTATAATATTGGAGGACTCACAGTTATAAATCCCTAGCGTAACTTTTTCTATAATCCAAGACCTTTCCTTAATGCATCTTGTGATCATATGCCCCGCTTACGCGACTGATAGACTTGTAGGTCAAACAGTAAAGCAAGATTAAGCCATTAAACTTTTAAAGTATAAATAAATATCATATTAATATTGACAAATACAATATTAATATAACAAAAAACTTTTAAATATTAAAGTTTAAAATACATCTATTCACCATATAGTTAAAATCTTACTTAAAATAAAAATAAATATAGAATTTAATCGAATAGTAACTGTATAAATATAAAAATAAATATAACAAATTAAAATATTTGTATATAAATATACAAATTTACAATATGAACTTTGGATATACCCAGGTACTTTTTGTGGGATCTGTGCCCCGCATAAACTGCCTCCCAATCATCAAGAGATATAATAGGATACGAATAAAGGTGTTTCATTGTTATCTTACAACTACCTTATACACTATAAATCATCCTAAATTTGTACTCTTGTAATTAGTAACAGTAAAGCTGCATAGGGTCTTCTCGTCTATCTAGAGGTAAACAGTATCTGCACTGCTATTCCAATTTCACTGAGACAATCATCGAGACAGCTGTTGTATCGTTAGGTCATTCATGCAGGACCGCATTTAACGGCCAAGGTATTTCGCTACCTTAGGACCCTCATAGGTAAGGCCGCCATTAATCGGGGTGTCCTTCAAAACCTCAGTTAATAACCAAGGTAAATCCGTTACCCAGCCGACATTGGGCAGACATCACACTCAATACTTTGATTTTTAATCTTTGCAGAGTGCTGTGTTTTTATTAAACAGTCGTACAACATTATTTTATGATTCCTCTTATTATTAATATGATATATTATCATACATAATAATAATGGCCCTCCTTATTCCGAAGGTACAGAGTCAATTTGCCGAGTTCCTTAATGATTGTTCACTCAAACGCCTTTGTATACTCTACTTGCTTACTTGGGTTAGATTCTAGGTACGGTGTAATATGTTTCTGATTATATATTAAAAATATATAAACTTTGTAAAAAGTTTTCCAGAACCTTTATTACTTAATAAAGGTTTTACTTTTTACTCTATTTACAAGAGTATATTATATATCATCAAAATTATCCTTTGATTAATATTCTTAGACACCGGTTTGATATAGAAGCCATAAGCTTAAGGCGAGGCTAAAAGCCTTTTTCGTTACTCATGTCAGCATTGTCTCTTGGAAATTATTTAGATAGTTTTAGTCACTTTGGTATAGGTTACGTAATACTAAAACTAAAGATAAAGGAACTATTTAATTAACCTAAGAAAATTACAAAAGACTTTTCTAGTAATACCCTTATTTAGGTACCCTTACTAATTCTCTTTATAATATACAAATACTAATATAAATATTAATATTTATATATTATACCTTTATCCCCTAATTTATATCTCTAAGAAATATAAATATAAACTTTTTTATCCAATGTTCCGCTACCCCACATATTATGTGTACAAGGTTTCGGTATATTATTTTAGATCCGTTAAATTTTCGGCGTTTTCTCCTAAAAATTTAATCAGTGCTCTGTTACGAGGTCTTCAAAAAATGGCAGCTTCTAAGCCTATTTCCTGATTGTTTTAAAAGAAAACATCCTTATTTCACTTAACAATAATTTTGGAACCTTAACTCTTGTTCTGGGCTGTTTCCCTTTAGACATACAACCTTATCGCACTATGTCCGATTATTTAACATTCATCTTTGCCCTTCCGAGTGCAAATACTCTCCGGTAAAGCCACTACAGCCCCCCGATGTTGACAAATACCTATGGTATTGTCCGAGATCACAGTTCTGTACCTGCTAAGATGTTAATTAAATTACCTACTTACATAGGTTTCGCGGAAAACCAGCTATACTAGTCAGTTTTGTCTTTCACTAACTTACCACAATTCATCGGATATCTTTACAACGATAACCCGTTCGGGCTTTTATAACCCTGATCATGGTAAGATCACTAGCCTTCGGGTCTAATCCTAGATACTTATTCATTTTTTCATAATTGGTTTATCTAAGCAAACAATAATATTTTATTATTATATGCTTGCATCTAAAATTAACTTGCTGACCCATTATGCAAAAGGTACGCTCTTATTATTTATTTAAAATTTCACTCGAGCTGCTTATAAAACTACTATTTCAGCCTTTTCCCTCACGGTACTTCTACGCTATCGCTTATATATTTTATTTAGCCTTAGAGGAAGGTTCCCCTATATTCAAACAGATTTTTTCCATTTTAATTTTTTATATAGGCTTTTGTTATTTAGAAGACACCAAATAACAATCTCGTTTGATTTCTTTTCCTAAAGTTACTAAGATATTTCAATTCACTTTGTCTAATTATAAGATTTCTCTTTGATTTCTATAGCTACTTGCTAGATAAATCTTGAAATATATAGCGAACCATCCATAATAGTTTCTTTTTATACTTGCCTTGATTTCTCAAGATGTATATGATACATATCACCTATATTGTGGAATATTTTTTTTTATTTAATATATATATATATATATCAGGTTATTATGATTCGAACATAAACAATCTCCAACCCAAATGAAGCGACCAACCACCGGACACTAACCTGTAATTTTTATATAATTATATTTTTTTTTATTTTCCCCTTTTTATAGGTATCAGAGAGTATATGATTCGAACATATGAAAGTTTTTATCCTTAGCTAGACTCAAGCTAGCCGCCTTAAACCACTCAGCCAACTCTCTTTTTTGATTCTTCAGTGACTCGAACACTGAACATATCCTTATCAAGAATACACTTTACCGGTTAAGTTAAAGAACCAATAAATAAAATAAATATTATATTCAAGAGCACTTAGATTTGAACTAAGAAATATAAGGTTGAAGCTTACAGTTTTGCCTATTAAACTATGCTCTTCGGAAAAGAGATGAATCGAACATCTAAGTGTTAAAACACAATATTTAGCAAATATCTTACCCTACCAATAGCAACTTTTCCTTTATATTTTTACATATTATATATATAATACATTATAACTTAAATACGAGTTAGGCCGGCCTCGATCCGGCATCTATTTTCTCGACAAGAAAACCCTTTACCAATTAAGTTACTAACCCTAAATATTTATATACGGCTAGTCGAATTCGAATCGACACACTTTACTTGGAAGGTAAACAGTCTACCATTAACTTATAGCCATAAAAAAAATAAAATTATACTAATTATGACTAGCTGAATTCGAATCAGCACATCTTATATGGTAAATAAGCAGTCTACCATTAACTTATAGTCATTAATATATTTATTACGATACTTATTTTTTTTTAAGACTTATGGGATTTGAACCCATATGATAATGATTAAAAGTCACATGTTTTACCATTAAACTAAAGTCTCTTACCCTTTATAAGGGAGATAAATAATTAGATATATGTATATATTTCTAATAACCTCAGTAGTATACTGAGATATATAAGAAAAGTCATACTACGTCTACAAAATGTCAGTATAGTATACCAGATTCGTAACCTAAGTGATGGTGATCTGTTAAATGGTATGCTGCCATACGTCATAATCCTACAGCTAAGAATGCTGTTCCAATAATAACGTGTAAACCGTGGAAACCTGTTCCAAAATAGAAACATGATCCATATACACTATCAGATATTGTGAAAGAAGATACTGAATACTCAACACCTTGGAATATTGTAAATATTACTGCTAATATTATTGTTACCACTGTTCCGTATAAAGCTCCTTTTCTATTACCTTGTATTAATGAATGGTGAGCATATGTAATTGTTACACCAGATGATAATAATAATATAGTATTTAATAATGGTAATTCAAAAGGATTAACTGCTTGTATACCTAATGGTGGTCATTGTGCACCTAATTCTACACTAGGTGAGATAGCACTATGGAAAAATGCTCAGAATATAGCTAAGAAAAAACAAACTTCAGATATAATAAATAAACCTACTCCTAAATTTAATCCTTTTTGTACTGCATTTGTATGATTACCTATATATGTACCTTCTGAGATAACATCTCTAAATCATAATCCCATAACATACATTACGTTAAATACTGCTACAGGTACTAAATACTCAAATCCTTGGAATCCATGCATAAATAAAACTGTAGCTGTTGTTAATATAAATAATGAAACACTAGTAAATAAAGGTCAAGGTGAAGGTGAAACTAAATGAAAAGGATGATTTTGAAAATTACTTTTTGATGTATATATCATATTTTTAATTTAAAAAAAGTGCTCAAATTATTCTTATCTTTTATTTTTGTTTTATAGTAATTACTATAGCTCCTACCATACCTAGTAATAAAATAATTGAACTTATTATTAATCATATTGAATAACTTGTATACATTATATTACCTATACTAGCTATATGTGTAGGTTCTATTAATGAACTATCTCATCCATTACTACTTGCATAACCTATTTGTTGTTTTAAGTCAGCTAAATTTAAGATTTGATTATCTAATTGCACATTATATACTTCTGAAAATGAATTAGATGAAGAAGATATTATAGTATTATCTGTTAAATTTGAAGGTATTACTTGCCCTATTATATAATAAAATAATAAAACTGTTAACATAGCTAAAGGTATATCATTATTAGTTTCATTTAAAAGTTCAGAAATTCTAATGTTAATTAACATTAATATGAAAAGAAATAATATAGATACTGCACCTACATATACTAATATATAAGCTAAACCCATAAAGCTATACCCTATTAATATTAATAAACCAGCTATATTTACAAATAAACCTATTAAAAATAATACTGATACAACAGGATTTCTACTTATTATTGTAAGTACACCTAATAATATCGAAACTAGATAAATAATATCTACTAATTCTATTCTAAATCCATTTGTAATATAATCATTTAATAAAAAAATATTATTCATAAAAAAAAATTCAAATCTATCAGTGTATTATACAACGATATAAAATATCAAGATGGGATTAGAATAATTATCTAATTAGGAAGAAAAGGAATCGAACCTTCGATGGCCTATAGCCATTGAGTTTACAGCTCAACCCGTAAACCAACAAACGGACCCTTCCTTATATAAACTTATCTTTTTTCTGGATTCGAACCAGTTGGAAATAATTCCAATTTGCCTTTTAAAGATTATATACCATAATATAAATATTATGGTATATATATAAATTTTTTTTAAGTTTTATAATCCCCGTGCAATTTCCATTACACGAACCATATTTCGACTTAACACCAATCAAAGTTTTGCATACGAAAACTTTCCTATATATTTATATACCTAATTATATATAATAATTACATAGAAAAAATCAAACTTACTGCATCTTCTTTTTTCAGCGCCTGACGAGTGGTTAGTACCTAACTGAGAAAAAATTCACCGTGACGATGGTGATTCACGATTACTAGTAATTCCTTTTTCATGTAGTCGAGTTACAGACTACAATCCATAATATTTCCTTTTTTGGGGATTAGCTCCATTTCACAATATCGCATCCCTTTGTAAAGGCGTATGTGGCACGTCTATAGCCCACAGCATTTAGGCCATAATGACTTGTCTTAATCCCTATTATCTAGTCCAATGTAGTAGTGAACCACTCTATATAAATAAATAAAGTGAGGGTTTTCGTTAATTAAAGGAGTTAACCAAATCTCACGACATTAACTAAAGACAGCCATGCAGCGCTTGTAACAATTTTTCATAACTGTTATACAAGCTGTGGTAAGGTTTTTCGCGGATCATCGAATTAAATAACATACTTCACTACTGGTTTCAGAAACGGTCTAATGATTTCAGTTTATATGTTGCCATAGTACTCTTGAGGTGGAATGCTTACACTTTCGTTTATACATTAAATCTTCTCTAATGTATGACATTCATCATTGTCTGCTTGGACTATTAGGGTATCTAATCCTGTTTGCTACCCAAGCCTTCGTCTCTCAACGTCAGTTATTACATAGAAGGACGCCTTCGCCGTTGACAGTCCTCCTGGTATCAAAAAATTTTATCTCTACTCCAGAAATTCTTCCTTCTCATATATAACTCTAGTAAAAAAGTACTCTTTTAGAGTTTAGTTTACCGTCTACATACCCTTTAAACCCAATAAAGATAACTAACACTAGCCTTCTACGTATTACCGCGACTGCTGGCACGTAGTTTGGTCAAGACTTATAAATAGATTATGTCATTATATACAACCTATTTAGAATTTTATGCGAATTAATCGCTATTGTATTTATACAAATACATTTACATTCTTCCAAGTTACTGGTTCAGCCTTTCGGCCATTGACCAATATTCCTCACTGCTGTACAAAAAAGCATTGGGTTTTTTTCAGACCCAATGTGGTCGATCAACTTTCCAGTTACGACTACGGTTATTGCTAGAAAAGTCATTACCTTTCCTACTACTCACCGAGATAAAAATTAACATCTTAAACCGGATTTTTTTTACCTTTATTTATTTATAAGGGATTTTTCCCTTGGTTTAAGGTAGCCAATTTATCTTATACTCACCTGTACACCACTACTACTTAGTTTTAAATATTATCTAAAACCTAATTAGTCGTTCGATTAGCATGTGTCAAGTACTTGGACAGTGTTCAGTTAGAGCCATCATCAAACTCTCTATAATTTTTATTTTGGTATATAATACCTATATTGTATTATACATATTAAATAATTTTAACTTTTATTAAAAAGGATATAAATAAGCCAGTTCCTGTTGTAAATTACAATAATTCTAAATAAAAACTAAACATAAGATTAGTGTTCGAAATTATTTTTAAATAAAATAAAATAATTATTAGTTTCTGTTTAAATCCTTATATTACTATAAAGTTCATTTTTTATGAACATATATGCATATTTAGTATTGGACTTTCCTATTTACATATAATTTTTATATCTCTTTTTAATAAACTATATATTATTATATATTTATGTATGTATTACATACAGTTAACAATTTATATTTATTGTTAAAATCACCTAAGCTAATAGATCAAAATTAGCATAAATAGACATAAGATAACTTTATCTTTAAAGATAATAAATTCATATTATATATTCTATTTTTATATTTTTTATGCAATAAAGCTTTCATTAGTGTAAATCAAGTCCATCTTTAATATAAGAACAAGATAATACTACGAAAACCTGTGCTTGGATAAATGCTATAGCTAGCTCTAATCCTGAGAATGCTATAATAAATGCTAAAGGTATTAATCCTAAAATAAAGAAGATTATACCACTAGTCATAATATTATAAGTAAATCCACTTAAGATACTTAAAAGCATGTGTCCACTTAAGATATTTGCGGCTAATCTTAAACCTAATGAAACATTTCTAGATAAGTATGAAATAAATTCTATTAAAACTAATAAAGGTAATAAAGCTAAAGGACAACCTGAAGGTACAAATAATGAAAAGAATTTCAATCCATGTCTTTGGAAACCTAATATTGTTGCACCTAAAACTATAGTAAAACTAATTGAGAATGTTAAAATAAAATGTGATGTTGAAGCAAAACTATATGGTACTAAACCTATTAAATTATTTACTAAAATAAACATGAATAATACATACATAAGAGGAAAGAACATTTGTCCTTTATTTGAGTTAATTTGATTTACTACTATACCGTGTACAGTAGCATATATACTTTCTTGACTTATTGATCAATTATTAGGTATTATTTTATTATTATTTGTTCCTAATAAGCTATATGTTAATATTATAAAAATACTTATAGATAAGTATAAACCTATATTTGTTAAAGATAGGTGTATATTACCTAATAAGTTGGCGTTTATAGAGAATAAATCTCTAATTTCAAATTGGTCCAGTGGACTTAATACAAAATCTAATTGACGCATAGAATTGTTTATTTGTTGATATATTTAAGTATTAATTTATTATTGTTCAATAATATTATTATTGAAATCATAATTATAATTATGATAAATAGAAAACTTCTATTTGTTAATTTATTTTTTCTTATTTCTTATTTATACATATATAATATATTTACATATTATAATTTATTTATGTAAATACGTGAAATAAAAATACGTACAAATTTTGGTAATATGAATTTAGTGAATGTATATATTAACACTGTTAATATAACAAAAGCAAATATTACTTGATTTACAAAAAAGAATGGTACTAATTGTGGCATTTAATTATTTTTTTTTAGTTTTGATTATATATTTTCTCTTTTCGTAATCCAAAGGAAAATGATTTATAGAAAAGCCCTTAAGATGAATCGAACATCTATCAGAATATTAACAGTATTCCGCTCTACCATTGAGCTATAAAGACTGATTAATAAAAATAGTTAATTTTTATTCAAATTCTTACCCAAGAATCGAACTCGGATCTAAATATTAGAAGTATTCTGCTCTACCATTGAGCTAGTAAGAATATACATAATTAATTTTTATGTAATATTAAATATAATATATTTTTAATTTATACTATATATTAAAGAAGTTACTGAGTAATGTAAACCATCTAATATTGGTGCAGGATATATACCAAATAATACTGTTAATACTACAAATACTAATAACATAATAAACTCTCTTCTAGTTACATCACCTATATTTTCTACAAAGTATACAGAGTATGAACCACCAAAAGCTATTCTATTATACATAAATATAGTATAAGCTGCAGACAATACTATTGAAGTACTTGCTAATATACCTAATATTGGCATTCTTTCAAATGCACCATATAATGACATAAATTCACCTATGAAGTTTAATGTTAGTGGTGTACCACTATTACCTAAACATAATATAAAGAATAATATAGAGAATATAGGCATAACTTGAGCCATACCTCTATAATATGTAATTAATCTTGTAGATGATCTATCATACAGAATACCTCCTGCACAAATAAATAGACCAGGTGATACAAAACCGTGAGCTAAACCTAAAACTATTGCTCCTTCAATACCTTGTACAGTATTACTAAATGCACCTATTAAATAAACAGCTGCGTGAGATACAGATGAATAAGCAATAAGCTCTTTAATATCTATTGTTCTTAAAGTACTGAAACTTGCATATATTATAGTAATA
This sequence comes from Melampsora americana, assembly GCA_022264835.1. Classification (NCBI taxonomy): domain Eukaryota; kingdom Fungi; phylum Basidiomycota; class Pucciniomycetes; order Pucciniales; family Melampsoraceae; genus Melampsora; species Melampsora americana. The sequence goes on along the minus strand of JAIFHY010000226.1, from coordinate 17,121 downwards.
ACACCAATAACATATATTATATATGTATAATTTAAAGAAGCTTTTGGTAATAAAGGTAATATTAATCTAAATATACCATATAAACTTAGTTTTAAAACTATACCCGCTAAAATAATACTACCAGATAATGGTGATTCAACGTGAGCTTTTAATAATCAAGTATTTAAGAATATTACTGGTGTTTTTACAGCAAAAGCTATAAAAATACCATAAAATAAAAATAATTGTGTTACATAACTAAAATTTGCTTTAGATAAAGCATCAAAATCTGTAGTACCCATTATTGAAGACATAACTATTATAGATAATAACATAAATAATGAACCTAATAAAGTATATAAGAATAAATAAAAACTGGCTCTTACTTTATTACTTGATCCAAATAATCCTATTAATAAAAATAAAGGTGGTAATATACTTTCAAAAAAGATATAAAATAGTAATATATCTAACACTAAAAATACTGCTAATAATAATGTTTCTAGTAATAACATTATTACCACAAATGATAACACATTTTTTGATTGTATTGAATTTCAATTAGATAATATTGCTATAGGCATTATTATTGTTGTTAACAATATAAAGTATATAGATAAACCATCTACACCTAAATAGATATCAAAATAACTTATTTGATAATGTTCTTCAATAAATTGAAATTGTTTACTACTAAAATCAAATAATATAAACATTATTAATGAAATAACTAAATTTATTATTGATGTAATTAAGGCTATAGATTTTATTTTAATATTATTTACTAAAGATAAACCATAATTTGCCTCTATCGTTACAAAACTTATTCCTACTAAAGGTATTAATAATAATAATAAAGACATTGTATATATATTTCTTTTTTTTTTTACTTACTGTTTCTTTAATATGTTTCACATATTTTTTTACACTTTATAAACGACATAAAGTTTTTTTATACTATTATATAGTACTTACTTATAATTTTTATATTATAATAATATTTGTGTAGGTAAAGCGTCTAAACCATATACTACACACGGTAATAATACTACATATGCTATTATTAAAGGTAATAATACAGTTCAACAAACTGACATTAATTGATCAAAACGTATTCTAGGGAAAGAAGCTCTAACTCAAATGAATACAAACACTAAGAAAGTAGTTTTTACTGCTAAATTTAAAGGAGAAGATGAGATATTAACAAATATTTCTTCTAATATAGAAGTATCTATACCTACTAAAGTATTTAAAACATCTATTATTAAATTTACAGGTATAATACATAAATACCCTCCTAAGAATAATATACTATTTAAAATACAAATTAATACAATACTTGCGTATTCAGCTAAGAAGAAAAACACAAAAATACTAGCAGAATGTTCTGTCATAAATCCACTAACAAGTTCTGACTCTGCTTCAGCTAAATCAAAAGGAGCTCTATTAGTTTCTGCTATAGAACCTATAAAGAATATTATAAATAAAGGAAATAATGGTAATAAGAAATCTACTATTCTTTGTGATTCTACTATAGTAATCATATTTAAATTACCTGTTAATAATAGAACTAATAAAATTACAGAACTTAATATTAACTCATAACTAATTAATTGAGCAGTACTTCTTAATGAACCTAAAAACGCATATTTAGAATTAGCTGATCAACCTGCTAATAATATACCATATGTAGCTAAAGAAGATACTGCTAACATATAAATCATACCTAAACTATAATCTGATACAAATATACCTGAACCATAAGGAACTACTAGATAACCTAATAAAGCAAAAATTAAAGTTATCATTGGTCCAAGGAAAAATAAAATAATATTAGCTTGTGTTGGTGCTACATATTCTTTTAATAATAATTTTAAAGCATCAGCAAATGCTTGTAATAAACCATAATAACCTACAGCATTAGGTCCTAATCTTCTTTGCATACTAGCCATCGTTTTTCTTTCAGCTATAGTTACAAAGGCAACTGATAATAAAGCAGGCACTATTAATAATAATCCTTCCAAAATTGAAATTATACTTAACATTTTTAATTTTTTATTATTATTACTATATATAGTATATTTCATTTTAATCTAACTTGCAGTTTTCTTATAATTATCATTATCTGATATTATTTTAATAATAATTATATATATATTAAAATATACACATATATAATAAATATACCTATGTAATACTTTTTATAAAAAATATATATAATATTTTTAGTATAATATAACTTTTTATTAGTTAAACTAAAATTTTAGATTTTTTTTATGATTCTTATAGAAAAATAAGCTGTTTCATCTATATTGTGGACTAATAGGCTAGTAATATAGGGTAATTACATATGTATATTATATATATAGATATAGATATATTATCCGTATTTAATACTTGTTCTAATTAGGAGTTCGGGGAACTCGAATCCCTTTATTTCGATTTGCAATCGAAACGCAGAACCCTCTGCTCAAACTCCTTTAAATTATCTAAATATTAATAATATATTATTAATAATATTATAGAAATTATATAATAAATTTATTATTTTCTAGTTGCTATTTCAACTAAACTATTTTCTATTATACTTAATACAGGTACTATTACAAAGAAATGTCCAAAGTATAAAACAGTTGAAATTTGTCCAAATTCTATAAATGGTGTTTCAACGTGTTTTGCACCTAATTGCATTAATACTAAGAAATTTGCCACGAAAACAAAGAAAGCTATTTTACTTAAAGGTCTGAATTGCACACCTCTTAATTTAGATAAATCTGTTATAGGCATAACCATTAAAGCTAATATAGCTGCAAACATAGCTATAACTCCTAATAATTTATTAGGTATAGATCTTAATATTGCATAGAAAGGTAATAAGTATCATTCTGGTACAATAGCAGGTGGTGTTTGCATTGGGTTAGCCATTACATAATTTTCACTATCTCCTAATGCATTAGGCATAAAGAAAACAAATACTGATAATACTATAAAGAATAAGAATATTGTTATTAAATCTTTAAACACAAAATATGGAGCAAAAGGTAATCTATCATAATTACCTGATATACCTAATGGATTACCTGATCCAACTACATCGTGGTATGCTATTAAGTGCATTACTACTAATGCAGCTAATACAAAAGGTAATAAGAAATGTAATGCAAAGAATCTATTTAATGTTGCATTATTAACAGAGAAACCTCCTCAAATAAATTCAACAATATCTTGACCTATTCAAGGTATAGCACTCATAAGGTTAGTAATAACTGTAGCACCTCATAAACTCATTTGACCATATGGTAAAACATAACCTAAGAATGCTGTTGCCATCATTAAAATAACTATAACTGTACCTATAGCTCATGTTAATGTTCTTGGTGCTTTATATGATCCATAGTATAAACCTCTACCTATATGTAGATACATTATGAAGAAGAATGCTGATGCTGTATTAGCGTGTAAATAACGTACTAATCAACCATTATTAACATCTCTCATTATATGCTCTACTGAGTTAAATGCTTCTGCTACACTAGGTGTATAGTGCATAGCTAATGTAACACCTGTTACAATTTGGATAACTAAACATAAACCTAATAATGAACCAAAGTTTCATAAATAACTAATATTAGCTGGTGTTGGTGCATCTATTAAATATGAATTTAATATTCTTAATAAAGGATTACTTTTTAAAATTCTCATTTTTTATTTTTTTTTATATTAATTTTTTTTTTACATTTTTATATTACTCTAGATGTAAATACATATTATAATATGTATTTATAATTATCTATAAACTCATATATTTATATAAATATATATATATATATTTATATATACCCCCCAACCTTACCACATAATATATGAATAATATATATCGTTAACGATTTAACTCTATTACTAATTAATTAGTAGGATACTTATAATTGAACTTAAATATATTATATGTGTTGTTACATAATCTATGTGTTATCTTTACTTACAACAAAAGCAATTATACGCATATAAGTATAGAAGTCAGCTCTTCCATTATTTGGATATTTATGTAACATCCTTGTTCAATAATCATTCAAAGTATTATCCTCCTTTTTTTTTTCCAATATATTATATAAAGATTCAGGTGTATGACTTTTTACATCATTTAGATCAAACGGTATATCCTTATGATGTGAAATACCATATAAATAACATAAATTCCATCATTTAAGCTGTAAATCTGGATTTGCTGTTTTTGAAGCAATTATACCTCTATATAAGTATTCAAATCTTATCACACTCAACACACCCTTTTTTGTGTATTTTTCTTTATCAAGTTTATATCAACTTTTCATTGCATTATTCTCTATATTATCTTTAAAACTAAGATATAAATCCGTTTTAGTTAATCTTTGATTTGGATCTTGTAATTGAGATATATTACTTTGAAATACACTATTTATAAGATTTCTATCTGCAATTAATAAATCAAGATAAGCTTTTTCACCAAAAGGGTAATAAGGATCCACTTCATCACCCATCATATATAAAACATTTTTTGAATAGGTTGATGGAAGACTTACTACAAAATCATCTGGATATTCATCTATTCATCTAACAGATGAATCTTCATCATATAGTCAATGATCAGGTGAATCTGCCCCTTGAAGTCAAAAATCTATATCGTCTTCTCCAACTGAAGTAATATTTATTACTATAAAATATAGACATACAAAAATAATATAAATTATCTTTTGTAATGTTTTTAGTATATTATTACCTTTAGATTTTCAATTAAGAATAAATAGTAAAATAAATAATGCTACTCAATAACTTATATTCATTACACATTCAGCTGCTATGTATGTATTATAAAAGATATCTTTAATAATATCCATAATATAAGGTATAATGTTAATAAAATAATTAAAAATTTCACTCATGTTTAATACTACTGCCTTAAAAAATCATGAGGGCTAACAAATTAGACATATGTAATAATTCATTAGGCATAAACATAAATAAAAGAATTATTAAAGTTAATACCGAAATAGTTATAGATAAAGAACTAGATATAGCAAACTTATCATCAAAATAAATTTTGTTAACAATTTTATTTTTTTTCAATACAAGAGCTGGAATTCTTAAATCTTTTAAACTATTAAAGTATGTATATGAAGAACCATCAAAGAACATAGTTTTAACTATGAATAAATAATAAACTGCACTTATTACACTAGTTAAAACTCCTATTAATGTAAGGAAAATAAATCCTTCTTGTAAAGCAGCAGAGAATACCATCTGTTTTGCAAAGAATCCCATTAAAGGTGGAATACCTGCAAATGAGAATAAAGTAATAGCTAAACTTAAAGCTAACATACTATTAATATGGAAGTAACCTTTAAGTTGACTTATAAGTTGTATAGGAGAATTATTTTTATCAATTAAGTTATTATGGTTTATATTATTGTCGTTATAAGCATATAAACTATAACCTATAGCCACTAATAGTATAAAAGCATTTAAATTAGATAAACTATATTGAATTAAATAGAAAATAAATGATTGTATAGATTCAACACTATTTATAGATAAAGCTAATAACATGAAACCTAAATGAGATATTGTACTATAAGCAAATAATCTTTTAATTCTAAATTGAGTTAATCCTAATACAGTACCTATTATTAAAGATAATAATGAACTTAATAATAAACTTGTAGTTCAAGTATATTCAGTTATAATATATATACTGTTAGTATAATGAACTAATTGTAATAATAAAGTTAAAATAGATATTTTTGCTATAATAGCAACAAAAGTTGTAACTATAGTTGGTATACCATCATAAACATCAGGAGATCAGAAATGGAATGGTGCTGCTGATATTTTAAATAAGAAACCTATAGATATTAATAATAAGCAATAAGGTATATATGTAGTTATTTCTGGCTCATTTAATATACCTGCTAAATTAATTATAACATAGAAACTATCTAAAGATGTAACACCTAAATTAGCATATATTAAAGCAATACCTAATAAAATAAAACAAGAAGATAATCCACCTAATAAGAAATAAGTTAAACCTGCTGAAGTTGCTGATTCTGAATTTCTATACATAGTACATAATAAATATAAACCATAACTTTGTAATTCTATAGATAAAAAGATAGATACTAAATCACTACTTGATATTAATAATATACTACCTGTTATTATAAATAATAACATTAATGTATATTCTATTATAGTATATTGTTCTCCTTTTTTTAATATTATATTAGATACAGCCGTATTTTTAACAAATTGTAATTTAGTAAATAATAATTTGTTAAAACTCATGTAATCATTTGATAATAATTTTCTAGGATAAAATCCTGTCATATTCAATATTAATAAAGTTATAATAAATATTAATATATGAAATGTTTGTGTTATAGAAGATGTATAAAATAAACCTCCAAATAACCCAATACCATTATCTAAATATGTTATAAATAAATTATTATAAGATAAAAAGATACAATAAAATAAGATAATTATTCCTACTCTTGAATAAAGAATAGCTGTATCACGTCTAAATGACAAAGCATTAGATAATAATAAACAGAATATTGAAGATAAAAGCATATTCAATAAAAAGATAAATTTAAATTAAACAAACAAATAATATTATTATAATATTATTTATTATATGATAAGTTTTTATTTAATAATACAAATAATGCAAATATTACTAATATTAATAAATTATTATCACTATATGAGAAGTATAACAATGTTATATAGAATATTAATCCTATTAAGATATATAATGCATAAGTAGTTATAGTTCCAGTACTTAATTTTCCTAAGTTATTACTTAAAGATAATAATCCTTTTCTAAACCATATGGACCTAATAACTCTACAGAACCTTTATCAAGACTCTGAGTTGTTTGACCACCTAATTTTAGTACTCCTTCAACTATATATTTATTATAAAATAATTCTATATAGAATCTTTGGTTAAAGAAACTAAATATGTTATAACCTAATTTTGAGTATTTAAAGTTTATAAGTAATTTTGGTAAGAATTCAGATAATAATACTGATATTATACTTAATGATACTGTAAATACAAAAGGTAATAATTTAAAGAATGTAGGTACTGCGAATTCAGTATCTAACATAATTTCATGATTAGGGTGAATAAATAAACTATTATCTACAAAGAAACCTGTACCTAAACCTATAAAGATATCTTTAGTAATATAACCAAAGAATATAGAGAAAATAGATAAAACTATTAATGGTATAGTTAAGAATAAATCACCCTCATGCGCATGTTTGTAACTAGATAATGGACCATTAGGATTAGCTAAGAATGTTAAATATAATACTTTAGCTGAATATAATGTAGTAAACATTGCACCTATAGTAGCCACAAAGTAAACTATAGTACCTGATAGATAGAATTGACCATAAGAAGATTCAAGGATAAAATCTTTAGAATAGAATCCTGTCATGAAAGGTACAGCTACTAAACTTAATGAAGCTATTAACATAACTGAATATGTTAATGGTAAGAATTCTCTTAAACCACCATATTTTCTAAAATCTTGATTATCAGCTACTGCGTGTATTACTGAACCAGCTCCTAAGAATAATAATGCTTTATAGAAAGCGTGATTTACTAAGTGGAATAATGCTAAATTATAACTAGATAAACCTATAGCTATTACCATCATACCTAATTGACTCATAGTAGAATAAGCAATAACTTTTTTAATATCTTGTTGGAATAATCCTATTAAAGAACTAAATACTGTTGTTATAGCACCTAATCATAAACATAATACTAACACAGTTGAACTATATTCTATTAATGGAGATGATCTCATTAATAAATAAACTCCAGCTGTAACCATAGTTGCTGCGTGTATTAAAGCAGATACTGGTGTAGGACCTTCCATGGCTTGAGGTAATCAAATATGTAAACCTACTTGTGAACTTTTAGCTGTAGCACCTATTAATAGACAGATACCTATTAAAGTTATAATATTTTCATTATAATAAGGAGCTAATGCAAATACTGTACTATAATCTATATTACCAAAAGATCATAAAATAGCAAACATACCTACAGTTAATAAACAATCACCCACTCTATTTGTTAATAAAGCTGATATAGAGCTTTGGTTTGCAGCTATTCTAGTAAATCAGAAATTTACTAATAAATATGAACAAACACCTACACCTTCTCAACCTACAAACATTATTAAATAGTTATTACCTGTAACAAGTATAATCATCATAAATGTGAATAAACTTAAATAACTAAAGAATCTTTGGTTGTGTGGATCATGACTCATATAACTTATTGAGTATATATGTACTAAACTAGATACTATTAATACTGGTATTAACATAGAAACTGTTAATGAATCAAATCTAAAGTTTCATAAAACATAAAGTGATTCTACATCTACTCACCTTGCAACATTTATTGTTACAGGTATGTTATTAAATCCTACTTCAAAAAAAGCTATAATAGCTAAAATTGTTGTAGTAATTACTGAAGCACATGTTATTATATGTGCTCCACTTATTCCAACTTTTCTTCCAAAAAAACCTGAAACGATTGAACCTAATAAAGGTAAAATTATCAATGTTAAATACATTATTTATACTGTATTGATATACTACCTCTTAATCTATAATATGCAACTAAAATACCTAAACCTATCGCAGATTCAGCACCCGCTATTGTTAAAATATAAACGGAAAATGTTTGTCCAAGAATATCATCAAAACTAAGTGAACTTATTAATATTAAAAATGTTACTGATAATAACATAATTTCTATTGATATTAACATTAGTATAATGTTTTTTCTATTAAGAACAAACCCTAATATCCCTATTAAAAACAAAAATATTGAAAATGTCATTAATTTAATAAAATTTAATTTGATTTATCTATCCTACAGAAATAAGTTACTTTTTATTAATAAAAAAAACTTACTCTTACCATATCACTAATAAAATATTTTATTAATTTTTTAGTTATTAATGGATTTACCATACATTACTACATAAATTACATTTATAAGATAAAATACTAGATACTAGTAAATCTTATTTATATACTTAGTTTAATATAAACGTGTATAAGACTTGAACTTATATATACGTGTCCGTAGCACGCTATTCTACCATTAAATTAACACGTTAATTTAACTAATAAAATAATAATACATATTATATATTAGTTAAATAAAAAAATTTTTTTTATTTATCCTTCCATTTGATCTCTTAATCATAATAAGAAATCTCTTATTGAAACAGATTGTATAGCAATAGGCATAGAACTGTGAAGTATACCACAAATTTCTGAACATTGTCCAAAGAATGTTCCCGGACGATTTACATAAACAGAAGCTTGATTTAATCTACCTGGATATGCATCAGCTTTAATACCTAATGAAGGGCAAGCATAAGAATGTATAACATCAGCAGCTGATATTACAAATCTTGTATGTGTTAACTCAGGTATTATAACTCTATTATCTACTTCTAACATTCTAAATTGACCTTCTTCTAAATCACTTTCTGGTACTATATATGAATCAAATTCTATAAACTCATCATCTTCATTAGTGAAATCTGGATATTGGTAACTTCAATATCATTGGTGACCTTCAGCATAAACAACTAATGATGGATCCATTACTTCATCCATTAAATATAATAATTTAAAAGATGGGAATGCTATTAATATTAATATAAATGCAGGTGTAATAGTTCAAATTAACTCTATTAAAGTACCGTGATTCATATATTTATGTGCTATAGGTGATCTTTTAGCTGCAAAATTTCTTACAATATTTGCCATCATTCATGTTACAGTAAATAAAATAATAGCTAAATAGAACATAATATTATTATGTAATTCTTCTATTCCTTCCATTTGTGGTGAAGCACTATCTTGGAAAAATAAACCTCATGGTGTTGGAGCATCCAATTGTAAATTTAAAAAATTAAAATTTAAATTCATTTTTTTTTTTTCAGTCTTTGTTGTTATATTTTTCTCATTTAATATTTTCTAAAGTTGCTACATATATAGCATTACTTATACAATAATAATAGTATATATATATAATTATATACTTACATAAGCCAAGAATATTTAAATATTCTTAGTGTATTACCCATACTAATAGATCAAAATTAGTATAAGTTAGATATAAATTTATTAAATTATAATAAATTTATATATAAATAGTAATAATCTTTGTTAAACATATAAAGCACGTATGTATTTTATATCTTAGATTAATCTAGAAATAATTCTTTTTTTTTTGTTTGTTTAGCTAAGAATTCTTTTCTTATTTTTTCTTTTCTAAACTCATCAAAATGCTCCTTATAGTATTTTTCATACATAAAAGGAGGATCTGCTTGATAATTCATAGCTACTTGTTTTTTATGAAACTCTATGTTTTTCATAAGAGTAGGCTTATCAAATATATAAGCTTTTGTACCATCTGGATAAGTTACAACACAATACCTACATTCCTCGTAAAAATCTGAACACATATATGTTCATCTTATTCCTCCCTCTTCATAAACCCGCATAGTCTTTGAGGCAAAGACAGATGGAGTAGCTTCATGAAAAGTTTCAGGATAAACCCATCTTTTCTTATCATTATCATAGTAACGATAAGCTGGAGTATGTGCATCAGGTTTACGTCTATATTTCATTTTGAATTCAAAATCTCTATTTCTAGAGTTTTCATTCTCAATTGTAGATTCTACACCTAAAGGGTTATTTCCTCCAGGGCCGGATGGCCCTGATGGTCCTGAGGGACCTGAAGGTCAGTTAGAATCAGCACCCATTGGCACATTTCTTGAAGACCCTTCACCATAATTATTACTCCTTCCTCAAGGAACCATATTTTCATATACCGAATCAAAAAATAAATCATTAAAATAATTTATATTTAATTCATGTAATAAACCATAAATATACATAGGATTATCTTTAATTACACTACATATAATTAAAAATCCTAACATAAATCTATAAAGATATAATAATTTATATCAATAATTTGGATTTAAATGTATATTTCTATAGTAATACAAAAGTATTATTCGCCTTGTTATATAAAAAAATTTTATATTCATCATCACCATATTTATATTTATATTTTTTGCTCAAAATTTTTCTGATCGTTTATTTATATATTAAAGAATATCCTTTCAAGATTTCTTATTAAAATTGTATACTTGTCTACTTTCTATTTTTAAAGCATTTTTACCTAATTCAAAAGCAAACCCTAAAGTTAACACTAAGAAAAATACTAACATTATTAATAAACCGTATATACCATTAGTATATGCACTTACTACATAAGGATATACTAATAAAATTTCTAAGTCAAATAATAAAAACAATAAAGCAAATATAAAGAAAGATATACTAAATTGTGTTCTATTTTGACCTAAAAAAGAATGAAAACCACATTCAAAAGCACTATCTTTTTCTTGATATGCATTATGTGGTGATAATATTAAATTTACTAATAACAGTATTATTCCTAATACTGGTATTAATAATAAAAAAAAAGTTGTTGTTGTCATAAGAAGAATATATTAATATTTAATTAAAAAAAAATTATTTATTTAAACTTATTTGTTATTTAAATTTTTAGAAAACAAACTTATAAATAGTTAGATTTACATCATAATAAACATTTATATTTATATAAAACTTGTCTTCATATTTATGAAAAATTTTACAGAAGAAATTTAAATATATGTAGTTTTTTAAGCTACATATAATAACAAGAAAGCCATCATTAAAGCAAACAAACCTGTTGCTTCAGCAAAGGCAAAACCTAATATTGCATAAGAAAACAATTGCCCTCTTAATGATGGATTTCTTGCAACACCTAGTATAAGTGCTCCAAATACAACACCTATTCCTACTCCTGCTCCTATTAAACCTGTAGTAGCTAAACCTGTTCCTATTATTTTTGCCGCTTGTAACATTTTAAATAATTATCAATCTTTTTACAGAACAATGCAAACAAAAAAATTTTTTCTAAACATCACTAATCGCCATATTTATCTATTTGGCAGATAATATTTATAGAATATATATAAAAATATATTCTTTATATCTATATTGTGGATAGATATTTTATATATAAGACGAGTCTTATATATGTATTTTTCATTAAAAAAATCCTAATATTAAAATCTTAATTAAGATTGTATAGGTAAACTAGCAAAAGCATGAGGTTTTGGTGGACTAGTTAAACATCATTCTAATGAACTATTATTTCTAGTGAAATAACTTGGAATGTATCACTGAATAACTGTGGAGTTAATCAAGGATATCTTGATACAGCTTTACCTTCTGTTAATTGTTTGTAAATAATAGTTAAGAAATATCATGTAGCTACAACACTAACAATAGAACCAATACTACTTATTAAATTTCAACCATAGAAAGCATCAGGATAATCACTTATTCTTCTAGGCATACCTTGTAAACCTAAGAAGTGTTGTGGGAAGAATGTTAAATTAACACCAACAAATAAAATTCAGAAATGAACTTTAGCAGCAAATTGATCGTAACTTAAACCTAATATTTTAGGTATTCAGAAGTATCAACCACTGAATAATGCAAATACAGCACCCATAGATAATACATAGTGGAAGTGAGCAACAACATAGTAAGTATCATGGAATGCAACATCAAGTGAAGCATTTGCTAAAACAACTCCACTTAAACCACCTATAGTGAATAATATAACAAATCCTAAAGCAAATAACATAGGAGGTGTTAAATGTAAAGATCCACCATAACATGTTGCTAATCAACTGAATATTTTAATTCCTGTAGGTACTGCAATAATTAAAGTAGCAGCTGTAAAGTAAGCTCTAGTATCAACATCTAAACCAACTGTATACATGTGGTGACTTCAAACTATGAAACCTAATACACCAATAGATAACATAGCATAAACCATACCTAAATAACCGAATACGTTTTTTCCAGATCCTGCAGCTATAAACTGTACTAATTATACCAAATCCTGGTATAATTAAAATATAAACTTCAGGGTGTCCGAAGAATCAGAATAAGTGTTGGAATAAAATAGGATCACCTCCACCAGCTACTTCAAAGAATGAAGTATTAAAGTTTCTATCAGTTAATATCATAGTAATACCACCTGCTAATACTGGTAATGATAATAATAATAATACAGCTGTAATAATAACAGCTCATCCAAATAAGGCTAATTTGTGTAAACGTATACCTGGACTTCTCATATTTAATATTGTTGTTATGAAATTCATAGCACCTAACATACTACTTATACCACTCAAGTGTAAACCAAAAATAGCTAAATCAACACTTGGTCCACTGTGAGATTGTATACCTGATAATGGTGGGTATAATGTTCATCCTGTACCTGCTCCATTCTCTATTGTTGCTGAGAATATAAATAAGAATAAACTAGGTACTAATAATCAGAAACTTATATTATTTAATCTTGGGAATGCCATATCTGGACCTCCTACTAATAATGGTAATAAAAAATTACCAAAACCACCGATTAAAGCTGGCATAACCATAAAGAAAATCATCATTATAGCATGAGCTGTTATTATACTATTATATAATTGATTATCTGAAATATATTGTACCCCTGGTCCTGAAAGCTCTAATCTTATAAGTACTGAAAATGCTGTACCAATTAACCCTGAAAATAATGAAAACATTAAATATAAAGTACCAATATCTTTTGCATTAGATGATAAAAATCATCTTTCTTGTCATTCAGTAGGTTGTTTAAATGTAAATACAGACCCTGTTTCTTTCTTTATTTATAGTTAAAGATTTTAAATCAACAGTTGATGAAAAATCTCTTTTTTGTGTAACCTGATAAGAAATTTCACTATAATATCCGGTGGACAAAAAATAGTAAAACTAATTATTCATTTTGAATAATATATACACATATATATTTGTATATATATATTGTATATATACATTATGATGCAATTATACTATAAAATATACTTATTTATATAAGTATGTAAATATTTTTTTTAAACAATTGGCTGTATAATACTAACTATATATTTATTATATAAATTAATCTCAAATATATGAATTTTATTTTATATGAAATAACATTTAACTAGATTATTTTGTTAAATTAGGGAGGATACCTAGACTCGAACTAGGATACTATGCCACATACAGCCGTTCTACCATTGAACTATACCCACCTATAAAAAAATTTATTAATTTAAGTTACTTTTATCTTAATATAATTTTTAGCTATTTGTCTTAAAAAATAGTATATATACACCACGGTAGCTAATTTAAACAGTAAAAGTAAACAAACCTTTATAATTTTAAAGTGTATACCTAAATCTATTTATTATTATTCAATAATAGTATTATTTGAAATCATAATTATAATTATGATAAATAGAAACTTCTATTTGTTAATTTTTTATTTTGTCTTATTTATAAATTGCTGTAAATATTATATAAAATATAGTAGGTTTTAAATTATTTTTTTTTAGTTTAATTATCTATTGTTCTTCTTTTCGTAATACAAAGGAAAATGATTTAGCAGAAAAGCCCTAAGATGAATCGAACATCTATCAGAATATTAACAGTATTCCGCTCTACCATTGAGCTATAAAGACAAAGAATTAAGAAACAGCCGAAAGAGAAAATCGAATTCCCATTCTTAATTCATGAAATTAATGTTCTACCATTGAACTATATCGGCTCGAAGTATATACAAGTATATACTATGTACATGGGCTATACACTAAATTATAGTGTATACAAAAATACACATTATAATTTATTTTATGTTGGGGCGACTCGAACACCCAATAGTAAATACCAAAAATTTATGACTTACCGATTAGTCGGACAACATAAATAAATATGGATAACAAGACTTGAACTTTGTAAAGTAAAAAACTATTCCGTCCTAAGCGGAACCTGGTTACCAATTTCAGCCTACCCATGCTAATTATACTTTGCTCGAGATAAGACTTGAACTTACACCTAATCAGCTTCAATGATTCGCTCTACCAGTTGAGCTTCTCAAGCTAATAATGTAAATATATTTGACTATTAACTAATAGTTACAAATAAATAATAATATTATAACTAAAACTAATAATATTATTGGAGTAATCAGGACTCGATCCTGAAATAACGATGTGCAAAATCGCCGTTTTACCAGTTTAAACTATAACCCCTAATATACCCGAGAAACGAGTCGAACGTTTACGGCTTGCGCCACTTAAGCTTAACTTAAGACTGTCCTACCAATTCCAGCACTCGGATTATATAAGACTAAAATGACTTGAACATTTACTCAAACCATCATGAGTGGTTCGCTTTACCGATTAAGCTATAGTCTTTGGTTGCGGACTTAGGGGTTGCACCTAAATTTTATGGGCATGAGCCATATATGTTACTATTACATTAACCCGCATTTAAGAGATAGGTGACTTGAACACCTGACCTTTCGCGTGTAAAGCGACAGCTCTACCAACTGAGCTAATCTCTTTCAACCCAAGGGAGATTTGAACTCCCGCACTAACAGTGAAAATGTTATGTCTTAACCAGACTTGACCATTGGGTCTTTATATAACATATTATACTATACCTATATTGTATACTATTTTTATAGTATATTTAACTATTAATACCTATATTGCATATTATTTATATATAGAAATATCTATTTATATCTATATTGTATATTATATATACCTATATTGTATACTATAATAGATATAATATACAAACTATACTTATATTAAGAGTAGTATATATTGTATTAGCCTAATGCAAGTATCGCACTCACTTCTACCGATTACAAAACGGTTGCATACTTTTATGCTAAAAAGGCGTTATTAAATAAAAATGATATGAAAATAACTAGTATATTAATAATAATTAGTACTTTATATCTAAAAATGTTTTCATTCTTACAACTAAAGCCTATAAATTGTTAAAACAATTAATCTCGTAGTGTTCTACTACGTATAAAAGTATCATAAAGTTCGCTTCGCGTTTAGATGCTTTCAACACTTATCTTTAACTGATGTAGCTTTCCTGCCATGCCTATGAGATCTAAACTTAAGTATAAGCATTTAGTTATATTACAATGTAATATAAATCATAAACAACAGGTAAACCAGAGATCAATATACCCAACTCCTTTCGTACGAAGGGGCTATCTTTAATCTACTTTAAGTTCCTCTAGAAGATAGAAACCATACTGTCTCACGACGTATTAAACCCAGCTCATGTAGCTCTTTAATCGACGAACAGTCGAACCCTTCATGATTTCTGCATGCATGAGGATGAGCTAAGCCGACATCGAGGTGCCAAACCGCGCACTCAATTTGTACTCTCTTGCGCAAATTAGCCTGTTCAATTTATGTTATCATAAAAGATTTTTCTTTTATTTCCATTTTTCTCAAAACGGTTCAGACTATTTCATCATCTTTATTAACTAATTTTGGGATGGAGAATTGATATTTAAATATTTTATTTTAAGTACCACTTACTCAACCTTTAACTCCAAAAGCTCCAACACGTGAAGTAGAGTTTATTACAGTATACTGTAAATTAGCTTTAAAATTACCTCTTAAAACTGGTGTTGAATAACCTTTAATAGAAGAAAAGCATTTTCTAAATTTCCTTTATATTTAGTTCTACGTTGAGATCTTGAAGCAGAAAAACGTCTAGTTAATCTACCGCAGCTTCTAATCTTACACCTGATACTCTTTTATATTTTAATATTAATATAATTTTTTTCAGATATTTTGTATTTGTTTTATCTTGCTGCACTAAATTATTAGTATCTAAATTATTAATACTAAATAATTTCTTTGATTTTTCAACTAATTTAATATTTTTAATTTTTGCTTTTCTTATTAAAACTTTAAGGTATCTTAACACATTTCTTTTTTTCTTTAATTTTAATTCTAATGGTGTGTGTAAATATTACTATTAAAATAAAAATATTTTAAATTTATTATATTAAATTCAACATTTTTATTATAAATCTTTTTTATTAAATTTATTAAACCTTGTAAATATGAATTTTCAAATTTAG